>NIVC01002374.1:113399-179627 GCA_002269645.1 Macrostomum lignano
GACCCACCTGGCTGACCCACCTGGCTGACCCACATGGCTGACCGACCTGGCTGACCCACCTGGCTAACTCACCAGATTCACTTTATCAATAATCCAAATCTGATCTCCCGAATATCCCAATCTGATCTCCCGAATATTCCAATCTGATCTCCCCATGCCATATCCCAATCTGATCTCCCCAATATCCCAATCTGATCTCCCCAATATCCCAATCTGATCTCCCCAATATCCCAATCTGATCTCCCCAATATCCCAATCTGATCTCCCCAATATCCCAATCTGATCTACCCAATATCCCAATCTGATCTCCCCATGCAATATCCCAATCTCATCTATCCAATATCCCAATCTTATCTCCCCAATATCCCAATCTGATCTACCCAATATCCCAATCTGCAAGTTTATTGAGACAGATTAGTTTAGTATTTTATTTTGGTTCGAATTGACATCTCTGAATTGTTTATTATACAATATCTAGGTGGCTGTCAAGCACTCAGCCTGCTCATGCGCGATGTAAATATATTTGAGATAATGTTTAAACGAAATATTAATAATCTTGCTGAATGTAGCTGGGCGTTGAAAATTTTTGCAATTTTACGGCTAGAAATCGGATTATGAAGGATTGAAACTGATCAGTTAAAAGTTTAAGTTAAAACTGTGCTAAATAATTGGGGAGTCAGGTGAGTGAGTAGGGAGTCACGTGAGTGAGTAGGGAGTCACGTGAGTGAGTAGGGAGTTAGTTGAGTGGGTGGGGAGTTGGGTGAGTGAAAGAGTAGGGAGTCAGGTGAGAGAGTAGGGAGTCAGGTGAGTGAGTAGGGAGTCAGGTGAGTGAGTAGGGAGTCAGGTGAATGAGTAGGGAGTCAGCTGAGCGAGTAGGGAGTCAGGTGAGTGAGTAGGGAGTCAGGTGAATGAGTAGGGAGTCAGGTGAATGAGTAGGAAGTCAGCTGAGCGAGTAGGGAGTCAGGTGAGTGAGTGAGAAGTCAAGTGAGTGAGTGAATAGGGAGTCAGGTGAATGAGTAGGGAGTCAGGTGAGTGAGTAGGGAGTCAGGTGAGTGAGTAGGGAGTCAGCTGAGCGAGTAGGGAGTCAGGTGAGTGAGTGAGAAGTCAAGTGAGTGAGAGAGTAGGGAGTCAGGTGAGTGAATAGGGAGTCAGGTGAATGAGTAAGGAGTCAGGTGAGTGAGTAGGGAGTCAGGTGAGTGAGTAGGGAGTCAGGTGAGTGAGTAGGGAGTCAGGTGAGTGAGTAGGGAGTCAGGTGAGTGAGTAGGGAGTCAGGTGAGTGAGTAGGGAGTCAGGTGAGTGAGTAGGGAGTCAGGTGAGTGAGTAGGGAGTCAGTTGAGTAGGGATTTAAGTGAGCTTTGAAATGTTCGTGAAGGCAGCTACAACAGCAATATAATACAATATTTATATTAAATATATAAGTAAGCAAGTGCGACACCCCGAACCGAACCCCTTGAATCCTTGGCAGCTGATATTTGCCTATCAGCTCTCGCTCCCATTCCCATGCTCAGCTCCCAGAGCACGCACTTGGTGTCGACTCAAATTTTTATTAAGGTCGAACGAGAAACGGGGAAAGAAGAATCGGGGGGGGGCTGGGTGGAAGGGAAGAGCGAGGGAGAAAATCCCAAGGAGATGAAGGACTGCATGGGAAAGGAGTTCTAGACACAACATCTGGAGTGAAATAACTGACAGTAGACTTGTACAGTAGACTTGTACAGTAGACTTGTACAGTAGACTTGTACAGTAGACTTGTACAGTAGACTTGTACAGTAGACTTGTACAGTAGACTTGTACAGTAGACTTGTACAGTAGACTTGTACAGTAGACTTGTACAGTAGACTTGTACAGTATACTTGTACAGTAGACTTGTACAGTAGACTTGTACAGTAGACTTGTACAGTAGACTTGTACAGTAGACTTGTACAGTAGACTTGTACAGTAGACTTGTACAGTAGACTTGTACAGTAGACTTGTACAGTAGACTTGTACAGTAGACTTGTACAGTAGACTTGTACAGTAGACTTGTACATAGACTTGTACAGTAGACTTGTACAGTAGACTTGTACAGTAGACTTGTACAGTAGACTTGTACAGACCCTCACGGAATCGGGCCTGCGTACCATTCCAGTTCTTCCATACTTAGAAGTCCATGTCTATCGCATGGAATACCGAGGAGGAACCCTTGGAGGCAGGAGGTTCGGTTCAGTGACTCTGGGCGGGATCGAAGGAGATTGAGGCTGCAGAGTCAATCAAGAATCGTCGCTGCTGTTGTTGCTGTTGAAGGAAAAATTGGGATTACAAAAAGTAAATCAAGTTGGATAAAACGTCCCAGCTAATTATGCTAATGAGCTTCTATATTGTGCCGACTGTTCAGATTTACGGGAATTGCAGCGTTGATAAACCGCTGTTGCGATCTGATATCCTCCGCAGTGATTCTGGGCTTGTGGTTAGTAGGGCCCTTCAACATAGCGAAATGTACGAATATTGTGGCCACCTCCTGACACTTATTCTGGCCACCTCCTGACACTTTTTCTGGCCACCTCCTGACACTTATTCTGGCCACCTCCTTACACTTATTCTGGCCACCTCCTGACACTTATTCTGGTCACCTCCTGACATTTTTCTGGTCACCTCCTGACACTTATTCTGATGACCTCCTGACATTTTTCTGGTCACCTCCTGACACTTATTTTAATGACCTCCTGACGCTTATTCTGGTCACCTCCTGACACTTATTCTGGCCACCTCCTGACACTTATTTTGGCCACCTCCTGACATTTTTTCTGATGACCTACTGACATTTTTTCTGGTCACCTCATGACACTTATTCTGGCCACCTCCTGACACTTTTTATGGCCACCTCCGGACATTTATTCTGGCAACCTCCTGACACTTTTTCTGCCCACTTAATGACAGTTATTCTGGCCAGCTCATGACACTTATTCTGGCTTACCTTACAATAGAAAACTCTTTTAGCTTGTATCAGGATGAGTTTTAGGGTCAGCAGTCATACGTAATTTAGTTATCCATCAGGTTATCAAACACCGATTTGACAAAACACTTCGACACCAGTATAAAAGTACTTATAATCTTTGCATCCAAACGCAAAATTATTATAGAGGAAGACAGGCACACACACGCTAATCCTGTCTGGACCGAACTGTCAGCCAGGCCTGATCCCTTGACCTCTGTTATAACGATCCCCAGTCAATGCGAAAGTCAATTTAATGAGAAAGTTTTAACAGAGAGAATTCTGGCCGGAATGGCAAGGCAGGAATGAAATTAATTGAATTCTGCAGGACTGCCCCGGCCGGTTGTGACCATGCAGCAGAGATTTGCGTGTCAAGGGCCAGCAGCCGCTGCAGATGCAGCCAGGAGAATGTCGCCCTCAGCTAGAAAATCGTGGGGATTTCCTGACAAGCGGGGATGGGAGTCTGGCCTTATAGATAGAGTTTTGGGGATTAAAATGGAATTACAATGTCACGCCTTGATGAATGGTGGGGTTTAAGGGGCTCAAAGGTATGTCGCATATCTGCTGTTTATGCCTGCTGCAAGTTGCTTTAATCCTAAGCTTCGTGTGGGGACTGTGAGATCAGCTGCTGTACTAATGCTCGGATTTATGAATCTACGAGTAGTAATGGTGGACTTGTCACTCAGTTACTTGTCACTCAATTCTAAATAGAACTGGAAAACTCCAGGTGTCTATCTAAAAACTGATCCACTGAAGACCTTGAGGCCAGATGAACCCTCGGGGGGGTATCGTGCGCTCTTTGAGGAGGAGGCACCAGCCGATGATCCAGCTGGCACAACCACAAGGCTAGAGAAGCACCAAGGCAGCTGCTTTCAGTCCTGCGCTGCGAATCTGTTTAATCGGACCGCTGTTATCGCAGTTGCAGTCGGTGCTGGATCCGTATACAGATGCGTCCTGAGCAGAACCTGGCTCTTCATTTTTAATTTTACGAGCATTAGAGTCAGGGGCTGTGTGCACCCTGGCGCACTTTAAGCGACATTGTCACACAACCGGCGAGAGGCATTGCTACCCATTCCGCCGAATACCCTGAGCAGGCACACAAACGCGCGGATACGTATACGCAGGCACCCACTCACACAGGAGTGTACAGCGGCCCGAACTTCATTTATCCTTAGGGCATGTACACTTCACTGTGCCTTAGGGGTTGACCCTAAAGGGCGTTAATTGCACGAGCAGAGCCAAGCCGAGATTCCAATTTAGCCCCAAATTAGTGTGACTGCACTTGGAATCGAGCCTGGGCCGCTGGCACATCAGAGGGTCGCGCTGGACCACTGGGCTACGGACCCCCTGACATATCGAACTTCCTTGAGACATCCTCTGGAGTTTCTCCATAGAGATACGCTGGCGTCGCTCCTGTAGCTGGGTGCTACGGATTGCTCTTCCTACCAACAATGACGGACGTCAACCGGAGTGGCGGCTCAGCGTGATCGGCTATCGGCTATCATCTCGCCCTGCTGTCATCAACTGTCGCGAGTGCCCAGCAACGGCGACGCAGAGACAGTCCTACTGTACAAAGCTGTAGTAGACTGGGCCGCTGAGCGCCGCCCAAGCGACCTGTTTAGCATTTCACAATAAAAGGTCGAGCTTGATAAACTTGCGAGAGAACCTCGGACGACACACACGCTTGGCTCGATCATTTTGAGCTGGGAAGTCCAAAATGTGAGACATTTGAGAAATTAATTGCTGAAAACTAAAAATTTGTAGGACACGCAAATTTGCAGCGGCCTGCTTCGGGCCAAGTTTTTCTGCTTCTTCCTGCCTAATAAACGAGGCTTCCTAAAGAGAAAATTTCATCCTATAGGAAACTCGGCTGGTAACGGTCGAATTCTGCAGATGAGGCCTTAGTGTCAGTTTAGCTCTGCAGGTGAGATTTTAGTGTCAGTTTAGCTCTGCAGGTGGGATTTTAGTGTCAGTTAATTAGCTCTGCAGTTTAGGTTTGAGCTTTCTAAAATCATTTAGAATGTTTTGTTGACAAATAATATAGACTACTCAATATAGACTAATTAATTTGAAGAGTCAAATTCGTTCTGCCATTTTGGTCAAAACAGATTTTTGCAATCAAATCATATTGGAAAGTCCAAAAGACGACACAATTTATTGATTTGGTGCGTTTCTGCGCAGTTTTTGCGCCACTTCAAACCGACAGAAGCAATGCGTACATTTTTATTGAATCATAATTATAACCATTGAGACTTTTTATGATGTTTATGGACACCGCGAGCTCTGAATGGGAGCTGGACATGTTGGGTCGCATTTCCATTAGATGCATTTTCACTGGGATATAATTCCCTCTATATGCAGAGTTTATTGCACCGGGGGTATTTATGATGGTGTCTGGGGGTGGGGCTGGGGTTTTAGCCAAAGTAAAGCCAAGCTCTAATTAATGCCTCCCAGGAGACTTAGCCCTGCACTGCACGCGACTGGGATAGCTAGCATAGATGCAGACGCATTCGAAAGCACAGATACGCCTGACCCCGGCATTTATAGCTATTTTGCATTTGGTCCCCAGTTTAATTGTTTAATTGCACTCAATTCGTTGGAATTGAATGTATCATTATCAGCATTTGTTCAAGTCAGCCTATAAGGTCCATTGGAAAGAGGTTGAAACTCCCAGCAACAGGACAATTGTTGAAGGTGTCCTTAGTGGCGTAGCCTTCCTATGGACAGTGAGGTTTTAGTGTCAGTTTAGCTGTGCAGGTGAGGTTTTAGAGTCAGTTTAGCTGTGCAGGTGAGGTTTTAGAGTCAGTTTAGCTGTGCAGGTGAGGTTTTAGAGTCAGTTTAGCTGTGCAGGTGAGGTTTTAGAGTCAGTTTAGCTGTGCAGGTGAGGTTTTAGTGTCAGTTTAGCTCTGTACATGAGGATTTAGTGTCAGTTTAGCTGTGCAGGTGAGGTTTTAGAGTCAGTTTAGCTGTGCAGGTGAGGTTTTAGAGTCAGTTTAGCTGTGCATGTGAGGTTTTAGTGTCAGTTTAGCTCTGTACATGAGGATTTAGTGTCAGTTTAGCTCTACCGGTGAGGTTTTAGAGTCAGTTTAGCTGTGCAGGTGAGGTTTTAGAGTCAGTTTAGCTGTGCAGGTGAGGTTTTAGAGTCAGTTTAGCTGTGCAGGTGAGGTTTTAGAGTCAGTTTAGCTGTGCATGTGAGGTTTTAGTGTCAGTTTAGCTGTGCATGTGAGGTTTTAGTGTCAGTTTAGCTCTGTACATGAGGATTTAGTGTCAGTTTAGCTCTACCGGTGAGGTTTTAGTGTCTGCAGTTTAGTTCTGCAGGTGAGATCTGTACCCAACGAGAAAACGGGATTGCTTGCACGAGAAAAGTTCCTATACATGTATTTTTTCTGGTACATGTAAGTTTGTGGTGGACGAACAAACTGCAGAGATTAATACACCAATTTCCGCAGTGGCAAACATGCTCTGCATAAGTAATTATACTTATGGAATAACTATGATTGCGGAAACTGAGTGAAGCCACGGCTCTTAGTGCGGACAAATGATCGAGTGAATTGGTCTTGGAAAGGTTTCCTATCGAAAATTACATGTACACTGTGTCCTCAAGCATATAGTAGTTTAGATCAAGGCGCCAGTACAGTTGGAGTACCATGCGATGGTAATTGATTCTGCTGCTACGACACGCTGTGGCTTAAAGACACAGCGCCACTTTTCAATGTTAGAGGTCAAAGGCGCAAGATAGCGTCAATATGATAGTTACTTTTACATGTACATATTGGTCAGAGACGCCACTACATCAGAGCCAGGCAAATGAGGAAAATACACTGACAAAAAGCAATTGACAAGGCCAAGGATACGGCGCAAAGGAATTCCACGTCTGCGGCAGAGACCGAGTAATTGAGAGTCCCAACGAAAAGTTCTCACCGACATCAAGAGAAGCTGAAGTAATCTAATTAACTCGCGCTAACAAACTCGCAACAGTACAGGCGCGAGCTACCACCAGCTGTATATTAAGTTTCCGGATCAAAGACTGCAAAGATTTGGGATCAAGGACTTTCATAGGATCATTATTGTAACAGACTGATAATCAGGAACAGTTGCGACCATGACCAATGGGGTTTGGGTCATGCTTTTTGCGACAATCATGCACCCAATGCGTGGCATGCCGAACAGTCGGCCTTGAATCACGCACCCATTGCGTGGCATGCCGAACAGTCGGCCATGAATCACGCACCCATTGCGTGGCATGCCGAACAGTCGGCCTTGAATCACGCACCCAATGCGTGGCATGCCGAACAGTCGGCCTTGAATCACGCACCCATTGCGTGACATGCCGAACAGTCGGCCTTGAATCACGCACCCAATCCCAGGCATGCCGAACAGTCGGCCTTGAATCACGCACCCATTGCGTGGCATGCCGAACAGTCGGCCTTGAATCACGCACCCATTGCGTGGCATGCCGAACAGTCGGCCTTGAATCACGCACCCAATGCGTGACAAAATGAAAAAGGACTGAAGACTAGTAAAACGCGTACTTACGTACATTTTTTGCTTAATTTTACTAATCCAACAATTAAAACGGGTTTTTGATTAAAATTTGAAACCCGGATAGCCAATTACTTATAACTTAATATGTTTATTAAAATTATTGATGATATCGAACAATCAACAGAACCAAATTAAAGGTGGCAAACTAAAGCTATTTAATTAAATCAGCAGGCAAAAAGGTAACTAATAATAATATATCATTAGGAGCCAACAACCACAGGCTGATGCGTCGTAGGGCTGAAAAGTTTCGTGCACAGCAAAAGGAAGAGCACAAACTCGCATTGGTCTTAAGATCGAGAGAGAGAGAACGAGAGTGCCAAGGTCAGCAATAGCTGGGCCTCCACTTTGCTGGGTTAAAACAGCTCCACCCCTATCCAGCTCTCAGTCTCGCAGCAGTGGCGGCGCGGCTAATATTGCCTTAGAAGAGAGACCCGTGGGAAACTAACACATCCTCTTTTGCCAGAGAGGCGGAACCGAAATCCCCAAATCCCATTTCCCACTCACTCACTCTCCCTCCCTCATTCTCTTTCAGTTTTAAGATTATTTTTCTCTACGCAAAGCAATTTACCCGTGCACTCTCTGTTTCTCTCTCTCTTTCTCGATCTGGCTCTGAAGCCCTCGACTAGGTTATAATATAAATTCTCAACACAAATACTCGTATGCATTAAAAGGAACATTAGCCAATTAAGGCATCAAAGCCAGTAACAGTGATTCAGCGCAGAGATGCATAGTGAGCACGCATTTTTGTGTGTTTTATTATTTTTTTTCTTAAAGATTTTTGTCACACAGTAAAGTGCTCAGATAAAAAAAACTAAAACTGTACAAGCAGCAGGACAAATGATGCAGGAACTGTGTTTGTGTGTAAGTAAAATATAGCGGACTTAAACGAGTAAAAAAAACATTGGCTAACCATCTCCGAGCTACAATCAACTACTGCGGAGACGAATATTTACTAAAATAAATGGATAAAACTGAACAGAAAAAAACACACGTAAACAGCAGAGAAAAAAAGCGGCGGTGATACTCTCTGCGCTTTACTGCGAGTGGTATATAGTATAAATGCCGGATAAGATTACAGGGTAGAAGTAGATGAAATTTAAACTGAACATAAATTTCTAGAGAGTCAGCCACACGGTTACTATAGATAACTAAATAAATGACTAAACTAGTCATAGCAAAAGCTATTAATTTATTTTAATAAAACTCTCCTACGAATAGTAGAATAAAGGGCGAACAGTGCCAGAATTAAATATAAAAAGGGGACAAAAGTGCAAACGCGCCCCAGACACGGAGCAGCACCAAGACTTGCTTGAAGAGAAATAATGAGAGACAACTGACAGTTTGCTAAGCTAAATAAAATCTCGAAAAAAACGTTTGATCAGTCTAATTCGACTACCCGAAGTTTTAGGCGAGAAAGAAGCGTTATAGACGCTGATTAAATTGTTTAGCGGAAATGAAATATTAAACGTATATACATACTTATAGGCAGTGTATTGCAAAAAGATGCTCTGATCTCTCTCTCTCTGTGTAAATGGGGGCTGTTAGATACGTACCAAGATAAATCATTAATTAACAACGAACACGCATACCAATTAGATTCGTGTAAATGTGACAAAAAGGACACAAAAAGAAGATGCACAGAAATAAAACAGAGAGGCAAAACACATCTGGATAGGGAGCATGTAAAATATTGACCATAAATAAAACAAGAAATGTCAGTTAATTAGGGGGGCCGATGCAGAACTTAAAAGAAGCGGACAAAGCTTTCTGATAGATTCTGCAACAAGGCCCAGCGAGACGGGAAATTCGAAGAGTCTTTAAGAGCAAAAAAACTTGTTTCGTATCACGCGCATTGTCAGGGTCACTAATAGCCAGGTAAAAAGTGCAAGCAGTGCGCGTTACAACACAGAAAAAGTACAACAAAATTGTTTTTTTTTCTTCACATTTTCACATTTTTGTATTTTGTATTGCTTTTTAAAAGATTTTTTACCAGCAAAAACTCTGTTACAATAGAAAGCCACAAATCGGAGCATATCATATAATTAAAAAAAAAACAAAAATAAAAAAGATAGACTTTTTAATTGCAATTTTTAAACAGGATAAAACCAGCGAGAGCAGCTCAAAAGAACATTGATAATTGCCGATAATAAAGTAATATATAAGCGTTGAGCAAATCAGAGTTAGTGTGAAGATGCGAGCGAAATCAGCCCCGCTACAAGCACTCTATTTGACGCATAAATAAATAAATACACGTACAGTAAAATAAAAACGGATTAAGAGAATTAGACAGCAGTATTAAATCTACCAGGCGATAATTGACTAATTAAAGCGTTAAGCCGGGTGTCCAATCAATCTGTTGAATAAATATCTAGGGTAAAAAGTGGGAGTAATTCTGACTGAGAATTATTGTCTTGTCATCTAACTAGTAAGTATTTGCCATAACAATGGGCAACGTTTCACGAGATTTCTACAGGTAACAACAAATTACAAGTATGACGTATTGATTAAGCTGTCTAGACGAATGTCCATGGCCTAAACCCAATTCGGCTACAGACTGGGAAGCCGCGTCTACTCTTTCTTCAGTAGTTTGTCTGCGCAGTGTCATTTAAATTTAATGTGGTGACTAAAATTTCCTTTCCTTCCTCGGGGTTTGCGGCCTCGGAAGCATATCGAGTTAATTATGAACAACAGGCATTTAACTCGGGGTACACAAGTGAACGCAAGACGACAAAACTTAGTCTAGGGGGGGGTCAGGCCTAATCTAGCTCAGCCAATGAGAGAGCAGTAAGGACAGAGGGCAAATTTAGACGGACGAAACTCAAGCTAGGAGGCAGGCCTAATCTAGCTCAGCCAATGAGAGAGCAGTAAGGACAGAGGGCAAATTTAGACGGACGAAACTCAAGCTAGGAGGCAGGCCTAATCTAGCTCAGCCAATGAGAGAGCAGTAAGGACAGAGGGCAAATTTAGACGGACGAAACTCAAGCTAGGAGGCAGGCCTAATCTAGCTCAGCCAATGAGAGAGCAGTAAGGACAGAGGGCAAATTTAGACGGACGAAACTCAAGCTAGGAGGCAGGCCTAATCTAGCTCAGCCAATGAGAGAGCAGTAAGGACAGAGGGCAAATTTAGACGGACGAAACTCAAGCTAGGAGGCAGGCCTAATCTAGCTCAGCCAATGAGAGAGCAGTAAGGACAGAGGGCAAATTTAGACGGACGAAACTCAAGCTAGGAGGCAGGCCTAATCTAGCTCAGCCAATGAGAGAGCAGTAAGGAGAAAGGGCAAATTTAGACGGACGAAACTCAAGCTAGGGGGGCAGGCCTAATCTAGTTTAACCAATGAGAGAGCAGTAAGGAGAGAGATCAAATCAGAAACAATCGAGCAAGAGAAAAGCCTAACTGTTTATCGGCCAGGTTGGGGCTGGGGCGCCAGTCCTTTTCGATAAAACAGGATGGAGATGCTATTTTAATGGGCCTGCTTTTAGAAAGCCAGAGGCGATTGCTTTAGCTTTAAAACCCTGGGGCCTAGATATCTTGAAAATGTAATGATTTTTATTTTACTTTTATAAAGGCAAAAACGCTAATCATACTACCGAGGAAGAGTAATTAAAAGCATTTTTTGCGAGTGACAAATCTGGATATTCTATTGTAGTATCTGTGGCCTTAACCAGATTGCGGACACCCTGCCGAAACGAGCACAGCGCACTACAAAGTGTCAAAAAGATGAGCGAGAAACACAAAATATGATAAAAAAGTGATTTGCACACAAAAATAGGAGACAGTGTTCAGGGCTGAGAGACAGAGAATACTGACCATTGTATTATAAATATACAAGCTGTTGAAACCCGCGGATTTTGAACCCGGGGAATTCCAATACCCGGAACTACTTTTGCATGTATTCTGAAATCTAAAGCCATACACAAACAAAAACTTGTTAATAGTTAGTAGGATAGAGGTAGACATAAAATGGAGCACATTCGTGTAAAATTAGGGTTTGAGACATTGTTGGCTGGGGTACTGCGCAGAATGTCAGGCAATGTCTGTCTGACTCTAAAACATATATTGCTAAACTCTGGTCTCTCCCTGACTCTCCCTACGTCCCTTGGATCCTTTAAAATTTCTATCGTCTCTTTGTTTCCTCTCATCTCTCTCGTCCCTCGTCTCTCCTCTCTCCTCTCTCCCCTCTTCTCTCGTATCTTCCCTCATCTCTCTTCTCTTTCATCTCTCTTATCTCATCTCTTGTCTCTTCTTTTCTCTCTCCTCTCCTCTCTCCTCTCTACTTTTTCGTTTTCTCTCTCCTCTCCTCTCTCCTCTCTCTCTCCCTCTCCTCTCTCCTCTCACCCCCTCTTCTTTCTTATCTTCCTTCTCCTTTCTATTCTTTTCTCTCTTCTCTTAACTCTCTCCTCTACTCTCTC
Organism: Macrostomum lignano; assembly: GCA_002269645.1. Lineage (NCBI taxonomy): Eukaryota > Metazoa > Platyhelminthes > Macrostomidae > Macrostomum > Macrostomum lignano. Next base: position 125,323 of record NIVC01002374.1, read on the forward strand.
ATCTCTCCCCTCTTCTCTCGTCTCTTCCCTCACCTCTTTTCTCTCTCGTCTTTGCTCTCTCATCTTTCCTTTCTCTTCTTTTATCTTTTCTCTCTTATCTCTTCTCATTTCTCTCTGCTCCTCTCTCTCTCTCTCTCTCTCTCTCTCTCTCTCTCTCTCTCTCTCTCTCTCTCTCTCTCTCTCTCTCTCTCTCTCTCTCTCTCTCTCTCTTCTCTGTCTTTCTCTCTTATCTCTTCTCCTCTCTCTACTCTCTCCCCTCTCCATTCTCCCCTTTCCTCTCCCCTCTCCTCACTCACTTCTCTACCTTTGTCTCTCCTCTCTCCTCTCGTCTCTGTAACCTCTCCTCTGTTCTCTCTACTTTCCCATCTTTTATCTGTTCACTCTCGTCTCTGCTCTCTCATCCCCCTCTTTAATCTGGCATCTCTGTCTTATATGTTCTCTCACCTCTCTCCTCTGTACTCTTTTCTTTCCCCTCTTTTGACTCCTCACTTTCCTTTCTCCTTTCTTCTTTTCTCTTCTCTTCCCTTTTCTATACTCTGTCTCCCTCTCTTCTCTCACTCCACTCTCCTCTATCCGTTATCTCTCATCTCTCCTTCCACCTCTCATCTCTACAACCTTAGAGATGTAGAGATGTATCTTTATCTCTTCTCTCTTCCCTGTACTCTCTCATCTCTTCTTTCACCTGTTTCCTCTCTGCTCTCCTCTCTGCTGTCTCCTCTCTCCTCTCATCTGCAGCTCTCTGCTCTCTCATCTCTACTCTCTACTCTCGCTTTTCCTCTCTCCCCTCTTCTCTCCCTCTCTCTCATCGTCATCACCCCCTCATCTCTCCTATTATCTTTTATCTTTTCTTTTATCCCCTCTTTCGCTTCTCTTCTCTTCGAATCGTCTATTCCTTCTTCTTTCCACTCTCATCTGCCCCTCAGCCATGAGCTGGATTCTTTATCTGGCCTTTGAGGTAAAAGTCTGCCCATCCCTGCTTGGAAAGCCAGTTTGTGAGACGTAGTACTCTCATGGTTGTTATCATGCTTTGATCACGTCATTTTTCTTGCAAATTTGCAGCCCTGAAAGGAATTTGGGTATCTTCAGCTCCACTGCAGTCTGCATCAGTCTAACAACCAAGGAAATACGCATTTCTTAGAAGGCCATTTAAAATTTACACGGTACCTTTAAACGAAACCTAAAATTTCCATGGTGTGCCTAATTTAGTAGGGTTGTATGTATTTCATTGCATCGCATCGCCTTTTCATAAATCTTTCGCTTTTACAAACCATGCTGGTTAGTGGATTCCCTCGATTTGCCAATTGCCAATTGCCATCCACTGTTAAACTGCTGCAGAGTTTGCCAATACAGAGGGGAGGGCAGTGGTTAGAATTTCTCACTAAACTGTCATGGCTAAACGTAGCCTCTCCACTCTGGGAGTGCAGAGAAGGCTATTAAAAAGTTATTCCAAAACACTGTACATTCGCTATGTACATTCAGTCCTATTGCCTGACCCTTCGTCTGGCTCTGGGGGAATGAGTGAGTGAGTGGCACAAACAACAGAAAAAGCAGACAAACTTCACATGCTTACAGTTTCTTTTTCGGTTGAGTTACAGAGTTGAAACTTTACATTTAGATAGAGAATGAGTCAATGAAGAATTGTGTCAAGTTTGAAGTCAATCGCTTTATTTGGAGCAAACTTATGGCAGCTGAAAGTTAGTCAATTTTGAAACCCTTTTACACATCTGGGCCCAGATCGGGATCGAGAAAGAGAGGCAGGCGGGCGGAGATTGGGGTGGTTGCTACGCTGAAAAAAGCAGCCTAACTTTAAAAGTGCACAGCGCCGTTCAGGATTAACTTTGAAACTCGAAATTTTACATGATTGTTCCAAAATAGTTGAAGATTATCTGTGTCAAATTTGAAGAGAATCGGTAAAAGTGGAGCGGCGCTATGGAGGATTTAGTGAAAAAATCGCGCATTTTAAGCAGTTTTTTGTACTTTTAGGTAGGAAGACTTGAGTCTAGGAAATTAAAAGGTAGCCTAAGACATTCTCCGTAGTGAGTTTAGGGTGGGTGTAAAGTTTAGTGTAATTTGGTTGAGTGGTTTGGGAGTCCATAGCGATCAAAATTGTCCACACACACACACACACACAGAGTTTTGATTTTTATATGTAGAGATCAGCAAAACTGGTTACTATAAGTAGGCAGCGCGCAATTATGATTAGCAGAGCAGAAAGGTGTTAAAAATTAGCATAATCTTAAGCTCGAAACAGCTGCTTTGAGGAAGTTTGTCACTGTTAATAAATGAAAATGTGTATAGACTTAATAAGCACTATTAAATAAGTAATTTGAATCTTAGTAAACAATGTAAAACCTGTAATTAGCACACGAGCTGGGCTAAGGGGCAAGCAGTCTGCAAAAGTATGCAACTGGGATTTCGTACACGGCGCAGACTTGATAAAAATTAAATTTGCAATTATATTAAATACATTAGAGATAATATAGAATATACATTATTTTCCATGGGAAAGCAAGTTCATTGTAAAGAATTGTAAAATGTAAACAATATATAGATACACATATATATATCAATATTTGAGGAAGTATTTTAACAGGCTTATTGGGGCCAGCATGTAACAGTGAAAGTTAATTCAAAGCTGAAATTATAATGAACTAGAAGAAAATTCCTTATTAATTTATTAAATTGACAATTAATATTAGTACATAGTAAAGGTAAACAATGAATGGTAATTTCGGGGAATGCAATGCACTGCGTGGCTGTGTGTTATCAATCACTTGTACAGTCTTGTCTCACTTCTCGCACAAATAAAGAGCATTTTAAAAAAGCCGTTTGTATAATATAATATAATAAAGAGACACAATTGAGAAAGCACACAGAAGAGCTGGGTATAGTAAACAATAATTTTTAATAGTAAAAAAGCTGAAAAAGCAAACGTAAGCCTCTGGTTGAATTTTTTAGGGGAAAAAACGTAACCAAGGCGTAAGTATAGATGTACGCCAGGTGGGTAAATAAAATAGGGGGAAAAGTGGTTTTTTTAGCGGTGCAGCATGTTGAGACAAATATTAAAGTTCAGGGAGACTGGTGGGAGCAGCAGTGCAGTCTATCGAATCTTTCTAGCTAATTAATATACGCAAAAATACTTGCTTTTTGTGTTCGTTTTTTGTTGTTTTCTTTAAATCTTTAAAATCAAATAGCAGACAAATTTCAATGTAAAAAATAGCAACACTATAAGCAACACGTAGATAGAGGATGACTTCGAATCGCCTTGCAAAGGTGCTTAGTTGACATTGAATTGTCAAGCGCACGAAATGATAAATGAACAAGAATTAATAAAAGGAAAATAAAATAGAAATAATAGGACAAACAGAGAGTTGGCATCTTGAGTTGCAAAATTGTTTTTGTTATCGATAATGGTTTGGGTTGTAAACAGTAAAAATAGATTATAGACTTGAAGAAGATAGACAAGAATGAGACAAAAATGTTGCAAATATATTTTTTTGTTTTTTTTCAATATGGATAAATTTATATCCCTCACAAAAAGCGCAGTTTATCCGGAGCAATGAACGCCAGAAAAAAACTAAGAAAACATAAATCAGTCCCGACAGAGGGTCCGACAGGTAGAGTAGGATTTTGCCTGAAATTGGGACAGTGATTGTTTTTTAGTTCAATTGCTGGATGTACTACTAGGAATCTACCCTGATGCTGTACACAGTGTCACTGATGCTGTACACAGTGTCCCTGATGCTGTACACAGTGTCCCTGATGCTGTACACAGTGTCACTGATGCTGTGCACAGTGTCACTGATGCTGTACACAGTGTCCCTGATGCTGTACACAGTGTCACTGATGCTGTACACAGTGTCACTGATGCTGTACACTGTCCCTGATGCTGTACACAGTGTCACTGATGCTGTACACTGTCCCTGATGCTGTACACAGTGTCACTGATGCTGTACACAGTGTCCCTGATGCTGTACACAGTGTCACTGATGCTGTACACTGTCCCTGATGCTGTACACAGTGTCACTGATGCTGTACACAGTGTCCCTGATGCTGTACACTGTCCCTGATGCTGTACACAGTGTCACTGATGCTGTACACAGTGTCCCTTATGTTGTACACACTGTCCCTGATGCTGTACACAGTGTCACTGATGCTGTACACAGTGTCCCTGATGCTGTACACAGTGTCACTGATGCTGTAAACAGTGTCACTGATGCTGTACACAGTGTCCCTGATGCTGTACACAGTGTCCCTTATGTTGTACACAGTGTCCCTTATGTTGTACACAGTGTCCCTTATGTTGTACGCAGTGTCCCTGATGCTGTACACAGTGTCCCTTATGTTGTACGCAGTGTCCCTGATGCTGTACACAGTGTCCCTTATGTTGTACACAGTGTCCCTGATGCTGTACACAGTGTCACTGATGTTGTACACAATATTCCTCTGTACCCGATCCTGAACACCATATCCCAAGTGGCAGTGTCCCTGATCCCGTACAAAACACCATAAATATCAAAGTCGGAGTTTAACTTACACAATAAAGCGAAACAGCTCCAGCAGTTGCAGGTCGCTCAGAAAGTAAAGTGCTCGCTTAGCTGATGTACAGGGTGTTGAGCACCAATACGTGGTGATTGTTTTTAGCCAGGGTCACCACATAGCCCTCGCCAGTGATCTTCAGGCCGCAGCAGCGGGACACTTTCACAGTCGGGCACTCGAACTCGGAGGTCAGCTGGCCCAGCCTGTTAAACACGGCCACGTGGAATTTGTTGCCATGGGAATCGCCGACTAGAACGTCGCCGTGGTCGCTAATGTCGATGCCGTTAGGGAAATTGGTGATAGCCTCGGAGCCGATGCGGCGAAGGTACACGCCATCCTCCTGGAACACGCAGACGCAGTGGCCCTTGAAGTCGCAGATGAAATACTCGTTACCGTGGATAGCGATATCAGACGGCTCGCGCATATAGCTGGAACAGTCGAACCATTTCACCAGATCGCCAGCCTCGGCGATGACAAACACGGTTGGCGACACGGAGTCCACGGCGACGATGTGCTGCTTACTGTTGATAGCCAGGCCGGCCACAATGTCAATGTAGCGGATGGTGATTTTGCGCAGGAAATTGCCGGACCGGCTGAAGATCTGCATACGGCTGCGCTCGCTGCCGCGGTCGCACACGATGAACTTGCCAGTTTGGCGGGCCACCACCACTTTGCGCGGATACCAGAGCTGGCCCTCCTCTCGGCCGGGCACGCCGAATTGGAATTTGTGCTCGCCGGATTTTTCGAATACCTGCGCAACAAATATGGGAGTCAGGCTTTTTTCTAACTACTACTATCAGTACTAAGTAGAGAGAGTCACGTAGGGTATCCAATTGAATCGTTTGAGTCATTGTACGCGACTCTTGTGGCGACTCAAATCGGGCTTTTAAGGGAGCAGCTCTCAGCGCCACGACCCCCTTGCTTCGATTCCGTGCGCAGCATATCCCGGCCAACACCCAAGAGAGTGTACATGCCTGACGATTAGAAAGTCAGGGCTGCTGTACACTCTGTGTGGGCGTGTGCTCATATGTTTTGTTACGCTACTAAGAATTCGTATTTAGAAAATTTTGTCTGTTCTCTTTTTTACCTGAACTCGATGATTTTGCGTGTCGGCCACAACAATTTCTTCGTCAACGCCCAGACAGAAGCCGTGGGGCGAATTGAACTGACCCCTAGACGAGCCCAGCGAGCCCCAACGATGCCGTACAGTCATCGAAGAGCAGCGGCCCATGCGATTAGGGTAAGAGCTACTGCCGCCGCCGCCGCTAGCAGAGGATTGCAGCGGGCTGCCCAGACTGCCGGGCGCTCCGCCGCCTGTGATGACGCCGCCGCCAGTCGCGGCGCCGAAATCCAGGCTGCCAGTCGGCGTGCCAGTTCGACCAATGGCGGCGGCGGCCGCTGCTGCCGCGGCGGTGCTGAGAGCAGCGGGATCCGTGACCAGCTGCAGCTTGGCGGCTAGCATAGAGCTCAGCAGCGCATCGGAGCCGTTGCTAAGGCCGCTGTCCGAGCCGGGGGCGCCGGGGCTTGGCTGCGATTGCGTCGGTGGCGGCAGGCCAAACAGGGCCGGGTTGCTGTAGGCGGCGGCGGCCGCGGCTACGGCGGCAACCGAAGGGTTGGAGGATGCGTGCGCGGCATCGAGTGCCGGCTCAGAGACCGCGACGGCGCCTTCGACATCGGCGGCGCCGACACTGCCAGCAACGGACGCGACAATCGAGGTAGCCTAAAGAGAGCGAATGTAGTGTCGGTTCTTAGTTATTTCAAAGAGAGGGCAGAGGCGGTGCCCCAATGAATAACCAGGGGGAGGGGGTGGGTGCGAGAGAGAGGCGGTGGCCATATAAATAATCAGGGGGGTGGCTGCGGGACAGAGGCGGTGGCCCTATAAATAATCAGGGGGGTGGCTGCGGGACAGAGGCGGTGGCCCTATAAATAATCAGGGGGTGGCTGCGGGACAGAGGCGGTGGCCCTATAAATAATCAGGGGGGTGGCTGCGGGACAGAGGCGGTGGCCCTATAAATAATCAGGGGGTGGCTGCGAGACAGAGGCGGTGGCCATATAAATAATCAGGGGGTGGCTGCGGGACAGAGGCGGTGGCCATATAAATAATCAGGGGGTGGCTGCGAGACAGAGGCGGTGGTCCTATAAATAATCAGGTGGGGTGGCTGCGAGACAGAGGCGGTGGCCCTATAAATAATCAGGTGGGGTGGCTGCGAGACAGAGGCGGTGGCCATATAAATAATCAGGGGGGTGGCTGCGAGACAGAGGCGGTGGCCCTATAAATAATCAGGGGGTGGCTGCGGGACAGAGGCGGTGGCCATATAAATAATCAGGGGGTGGCTGCGGGACAGAGGCGGTGGCCATATAAATAATCAGGGGGTGGCTGCGGGACAGAGGCGGTGGCCCTATAAATAATCAGGGGGGGTGGCTGCGAGACAGAGGCGGTGGCCCTATAAATAATCAGGGGGGGGTGGCTGCGGGACAGAGGCGGTGGCCATATAAATAATCAGGGGGTGGCTGCGGGACAGAGGCGGTGGCCCTATAAATAATCAGGGGGTGGCTGCGAGACAGAGGCGGTGGCCATATAAATAATCAGGGGGTGGCTGCGGGACAGAGGCGGTGGCCCTATAAAAAACAGAGGGTGGTGGGAATGGGGCAAGTCGCTGTTCAGGTCTCACCTGCAGGTCTCCAGCCGTGGTGGTGGTCACGGGAGCTGCAGCAGAAGCAGCAGTGACAGTGCCAGAATTAATCTGAGCCCTATCGCTGCCAAAAGTGCCGAAATTGGCCATTACAATGGCTTTAAAACTGGGATGATTGGCCGTGAAGGGCACTGATGTGGGCAGGTCAGTGTCCCAGTGGGCCCGGAGCAGAGTGGCAGACCAGTCGTGCAGCACTTTAGCAGCGTAGGCCAGCACAACGGGCCCGGCCCGGTCAGTATACGCCTGTACAAAGCTGGCAGCCTCGGCCATCTGCTCGGCGCCTTTGGCAGTGTGCTCCATTAGCTCCATAGCGCGCATCTCAAGCTCGGAATGGACTCGACGATTCTCTTCAAGAAATCGTTTGCCAGCTTCGTCTAAGAAGGCCCGATAACTGGCCAGGGCCTCCTTGATGGCGCCTTCGTTGTGCTGGCGGCTGTCGGCGATTTCGGACAAGCGCTCCTGAGAAGGGGGTAGAGAGATTGCCGCTAAACTGTGTTAATATGAAATGCTATCTGTACTACTCAGTGCATTTAGTAAAAGCTTCTGCGCATAACTTTTAAAAGTGTAAATTCATACGATATGAAGAATAGCAATATCCATTAATTATATTTGGACTTAAGCGTGTATGGTGTTTATCTGTCTTTACTAGAGGCAGGGGGGTTGTGTGCACCCTGGCGCACTTTAAGCGACATTGTCACACAACCGGCGAGAGGCATTACTGCCCATTCCGCCGACTCCCCTGAGCAGGCACACAAGCGCGCGGATACGTACGCAGTCATACGCACAGGCACACACTCACACAGGAGTGTACAGCGGACCTAACTTGATTCATTGTTAGGGATGTTTGGGCTTTAAGCATGTAGCCGTAAGCCCAAAAAATAGAGACATAATATCGAGACATTATTAATTTCCACGAGACATAAGGAGACATAGCCCGAGACAAGACAAAGCTAGGAATAGTTAATAATGATGGAATATGTAAGAATAAAAAGTTTACAACTTATCGGAAAAATGTCTCCCGATATCTCATTCAATGTCTCTGGGGCAACATCTCAAGGCAATGTCTACAAAGAGACATCTTTCAATAAAAATACAGTACTAGTGATAGACCGAATGTGGATTTATGCAAGCTTCCGAAACCGAATCCGAATGTACAAAAAATTCCGAATTCGAATGTGTTTCCGAATGTAAGCAAAGTAAAGGGTGAACGGCGGGAGTAACTATGACACTTTTAAGTAACGAAAATGCCTTGTCGTCTAACTAATGATCTAAGTAAGCAACTAGACTACTCTTTAAGTGAAATTCAAGTGAAATTGCAAGGATTGAAACTTAATAGAGACTAAATAAGTTTGAATAAGCGAGACATTTTTTCGGATTCGGCGGATTCATCAATATACAGTAGATATGAAACAGCTTTTGAAAACGCACTGTACTTACATCAATGAATATAAAATGTGTACTAAAACAAACATGGATGACCAACCTGCAGTTTATCCTGCTCTCGCTCCCAACGCCGCCGACTATCGCGCAGAGATCGAGCGTCTTGGCTAAGCAGAGTCTGCAGTTCGGCACCGGCAGTGGTAGCCTGATCAATATTGTGCAGCTTGTGTCCGGTGGCCACACATTCCGGGCAGTGAAGACTGCCACAATCACGGCAGTAGTATTTCAGCTGATCGGCTGGGTGCTCCTGGTTGGGATGGGTGGGGACAGGTTTAATGGTTTGAAATCGATCGCATAGAAGCTAGATAATGCCAACCATTCATACATGTACCTGGCAATAAATAGGCTTATGCAGCAGTCCGCTATCAGCCTCGGGGTCGCTACCCGGCTGCTCAAGATCTTTCACGTGGTGACGGCTGAACATTTTCATAACGGAATGCGCCTGTCGGCAGGTGCTGCACAGATAATCGGCGCATTCACGACACTTGGCCACGGCCTCCGCTCCGGTGGTGCAGCCGCCGCATTTCACCTCGGCTAGATGGGAGCCTTGCAGTTCCTGCGCGGATGAAAAGGATGGGGGAATACTTATAATTAGGAGGGTACAATAATGTAACACCAGTACTGAGTAATACCGAGAAGGTTTGAGCTTGTGAAGTTGATCGCCACACACACACACACACCCTCAGTTACCCCAGCTAATGCTGGCACCCATTTTACAGCTGGTCCTGCTCAAGGACGCATATCACGGTACAAGTCGCTAAAAAGTCGTCAAAGAGTTGCCTAAGACTCAATTTAAAGCGTTTTATTGTCTAAGACTTTGAAATGATTCTGGGGCGACGGTATAACGACTTTCGGGTCGTATAGTCACTGAGTTGCGTTCGAAGCGCATTTGCATTGCTTGATGAATTAGAGTCACATCACGTGACGCGCTTTTGACGCTTTTGCCGTAGCCCAGCGGTAGCGCAGCTGCTCTGGTGTGCCAGCGACCCAGGCTCGATTCCAAGTGCAGTCACATTAATTTGGGGCTCAATTGGAATCTCGGCTTGGCTCTGCTCGTGCAATTAACGGCCTTGAGAGCCAACCCCCCAAGGCGCAGTGAAGTGTACATGCCTAACGATAAAATAAAGTTAGGGCCGCTGTACACTCCTGTGTGAGTGTGTGCCTGCGTACGTATCCGCGCGCTTGTGTGCCTGCTCAGGGGAGTCGGCGGAATGGGCAGTAATGCCTCTCGCCGGTTGTGTGACAATGTCGCTTAAAGTGCGCCAGGGTGCACACAACCCCCTGCCTCTAATAAGAAAAAAAATTAAATCGCAACAAACTTAACAACTCACCTGCAAGTACAGGTGATCTCTAGTCAGGCCAGCCAGTCCAGCCTCCGGATTAAGCACGGTAGGAGTCTGGCAGCGCGGACAGAACAGCAGGAAACCGCCAGCCGCGGCAGCCTGAGCGGCCTCCAGACAGGGCAAATCGAACCGGTGCAGACAGGCCAGAATCACCGGCTCGGTCAGCTGACGCTGGCACAGGGAGCATTCCGAGTTCGCGCCGCCGATTATCGCGTCTGCGCCGTTACCGCCGCCGCCGCTACCGCCGGCGCTGCTGCCGGCCCGGCCGCCGTCGCCGCTGCCGTTCAAGCCGGAGCCATTGATGTCGTCGTCGGCGTCGCTGCCGAAAGTTTCGCGCAGAAGGTTCTGGAAAATCAGTGGCAATGGGCCGGTAGGCTCTATCAATAAATTATTATTCATATTCTTACCGACTCTTCTCAGTGATCGGATGAGATAAAAATAATCCGGATCAGGATCCCATGTTATGAATTTTGGATTAATGGTGTCATTTCGGATACTGTCCAATCTGTAACTAGAATTAGAGGATCGGACAAAGGAAGCAAAACGTTCGGGAGTTGGTACCGTCCCATTTTCACTGGAATTATTCTAGGCCCTTAGGACTAGGAGGCTAAGACAGACAGACAGACAATCAGAAAGGTAGAGACACTCAGACAGACAATCAAAAAAGGCAAACAGACAGACAGACAGGTAATCAGAAAGGCAGACAGACAGCCACTCAGAGGCAGACAGACAACTCATGCAGAAAGACACTAAGACCGGCAGGTAGATAATCAGAAAGGCAAACAGACAGACAGACAGACAGGTAATCAGAAAGGCAGACAGACAGCCACTCAGAGGCAGACAGACAACTCATGCAGAAAGACACTAAGACCGGCAGGTAGATAATCAGAAAGGCAAACAGACAGACAGACAGACAGGTAATCAGAAAGGCAGACAGACAGCCACTCAGAGGCAGACAGACAACTCATGCAGAAAGACACTAAGACCGGCAGGTAGATAATCAGAAAGGCAAACAGACAGAAACTCAGAGAGGCAGACAGGCAGACATACCGACAGACACTCGGAGAGGCAGACGGACAACTCATGCAGTAACACCGACAGGTAGATAATCAGAAAGGCAAACAGACAGACAGACAGGTAATCAGAAAGGCAGACAGACAGCCACTCAGAGGCAGACAGACACACTAAGACATACTAGCCAAAACGTGACTGCTGATTGGCGAGATGCACATTGGGGATCATACAATACATGGGCAAAGAAAGCAAGCTAAACTAACCTGGTCGTCTTCTTCCTCCTCGCCGCCATTGCCGCCGAGAAGGCACTCGCCAACATTCTCTAAAGCATCTCCGGCGGAGCGCAGGTCGTCCCCTGGGATGCCTAAACCGCTGCCAGAGTCGTTGCCGGAGGCTGAGCCATTATTCATCATCATTAGCAGGGAGACCTCGCGATCTTCAAGTAGGTCTTCCACAGCATGCGCCATATCGTCGGACATTTTTAAACTACTTGCACTGATTCCCTGACAAGTGCTGTATATAAACAGTTATAACTGTCCAAATCTTCCTCTTAAATTTAATATACTTCCCGTTGGCACTTTAGAAATTAAAAAACGTAGAAGTGAAGCTACTAAACTGAGCGATTTTATAATTAGCACTGCACTGGCGTCCTTAGAGATCTAGATGCTGCCAAAATTGAGATGAAAATTGGCAGGCATGAATCAACAAATAGGATTTATGCAACTTCAATAGTCTGATACTTTTACAATGCACCACAAAATTACTGCCATGCAGCTACACTGCAAAAGTAGTATATGATTTTGAAATGCTATGAAAAACATTAAGTATAATCTATGTTGCTTAACACAATGAAGTCTACTTAGAGCTCTGACTTAAAATATAAAAATTATATATAAAATTTACTGATTGAATACAATAACTATATAGTGTAAATATAATAGCTAATATAAAGACATGTTAAAATTGTGCAAAACCAAACTAACCATGCTAGCAACAATAAAAAATTGTTGTATTTGTATTAAAGCCCTTAAAGGCACAGGTAAACAGTCAGGAAATTGAGTTGAATGACTGCTTGAGTTATGAGTCAAATATATCTGCCTTGTAATGAATGACTTACTATTGATTAAGTCTATATACCTGACTGATAGCAGACTTCAGGCCAAAGACATCTTTCAAACTGTTACTTAGCTGACTATTATTTTGTTTATTACAATATATGACAAATATGATATTACCATTGGTTTTGAGTTAGAAAAACATAGTGATAAGATAATCAGATAATGAACTTATTTTTTAATATAAACAATTGACAACTTATGCTAGAAGCATGAGCATATCTAAAATAATCCCCACATATCTTCATGAACAATAATTTTTCATTTATACTAGCAATCTAGTGCCTCCCTTTGAGGCATGCAATAAGCAAGGAGCAAAAATTATTGATGCAAATCAATTATAAAGCACATTTCCTTAGGAACAATTTTTTCTTCAGTTTTATAAATCACCTTATTCAATTAAAATTGTCACACACAAAGATGTTTGCTAAGAATCTCTTTTTTGTAAAAAAAATAACAAAAATACAGTAAAAAAAGCCTTTATAAAGATAACATGCATTTGTCTCTTTGACACCTGCTCAGAGCTAGTGAATGCTAAGCTTGGGTAGGCCTGAGTTCTAAGCACAAACAGCAACAAAACAGCAATAAAACAGCAAGAAAAATGAATTTTTAAAGGCCTTTTTTCTGCTATTTATTAAGACTTTAAACTCAAATTAAGCACTTGGAATTGTGCTATCTGGAAAAAAGCAATAAGAAATTTAATGATTAAATAATCACAAAAGCTATATAGACCATAGTATACTTTAAGTGAAATTGTCACACAACTGGCAAGAGGCATTACTTACTATCCATTCCACAAACTCCACTTGAGCAGAAGGATAGAAATGAGCTTGCTGAGAAGGATAGAAAGGATAGAGGAGAGGGGATAAGAGGGGAAGAGAGGAGTGAGAAGAGATGAGATAGAGATAAGAGAGTGGTGAAAGAAGAGGGGAGAAAGGAGATATGAGAGTAGAGGGAAGAGGAGAGAGGAAAGAGATGAGGTTGTAGAGATGAGAGTAGAGATGAGAGATAAAAGAGGAGAGAGGAGAGTGCAAAAAAGACAAGAGAAGAGAAGAAGGTAGAGAGTATAGAAGAGGGAAGAGAAGAGAAGAGCAAGGAAAGAGAGGAGTCAGAAGAGGGGAAAGAGAAGAGTACAGAGGAGATAAGTGAAAGAACATATAAGAGAGTAAATATGACAAATGAGAGAGCTGCGAGAGCAGAGATAAGAATGAACAGATGAGAGACAGGAGAGTAGAGAGAACAGAGGAGAGATAAGAGATTATAGAGACTAGAGGAAAGAGGAGAGACAGGGAGAGAAATGAGTGAGGAGAGAAAAGAGGAAAGAGGAGAATAGAGGGGAGAGAGTAGAGAAGAGAAGAGAGATGGGAGGAGAGAAAAAAGAGAGAGAGAAAGAAAGAGCAGAGCAGAGAGAAATGAGAAGAGATAAGAGAGAAAAGATAAAAGAAAAGAAAGGAGATGAGATAGCAGACAAGAGAGAAGAGAGGTAAGGGAAGAGACGAGAGATGAGGGGAGAGAGGAGATATTAAACAAGAAAAGAGATGACAGGAAAGAGGAGAGTCGGAGAGATAAACCAAGAAAAGAGATGAGGAAAGAGAGAGAGGAGAGTGGAGAGGAGAAGAAAGAGATGAGAGAAAAGGGGGAGAGGAGAGAGAAAAGAAGAGAGATATAAGATAAGAACAAGAAGATAAGAAGATAAGATAAGATAAGAAGATAAGAAGACAAGATAAGAAAGATAAGATGGATGAGGGAAGATATGAGAGAAGAGGGGAGAGAGGAGAGAGGAGAGAAGAAAAGAGATAAGAGGAGAAAGAGAAGAAAAAAGAGACAAGGGAGAGAGATGAGAGGAAACAGAAGAGAAGATACAAATTGCAATGGATCCAAGGGACGTAGGGAGAGTCAGAGGCAGAGGCCAGAGTTTGCCAATACATGTTTTAGAGTCAGATAGACATTGCTTGACATTCTGCATAGCATCTCAGCCAACAATATCAAATGTTTGCCTGAAATCCTAATTTTACAAAAACGTACTCCATTTTATGTGTACTCTATCTTACAAACTTTTAACAAGTTTGTTTGAGTATGGCCTTAGATTTCAAAGCCTATGCACAAATATTTTAGGGAATTGGAATTCACTGGGTTCAAAATCCACGGGTTTCAAAAGCTTATATACTATAAATTTCAGTGTTTTGCACAAGCAAAGCCAAGCCAAAGTTTCAATTTAGCCTACAAATTAATGTGACTAAACTTGGAATCAAGCCTGGGCTATTGGCATATCAGAGTGCCATACTATACCTCTAGACTAAGCCTTTTAAATTAAAGTCAAATGTTCAAAATGCCATATATCCTCAATTCAAAATGTGCTTACAAATTGTTAGGCCTTTCTTATCTAACTTAAGTATTATATAGGGGATAATTATATATTTTAAATATTCTGATAAAAACTTAACTATAAAAAAGAAAACTTATTATAATATAAATTATTTTTATATAACTTGCTATATCTTATTATAAAAAGTAATCATATCATTAATATAACTTTTATATTCCTTTTTTAAATTGGAAGTGCTTATCCCCACAGGCCACAGTCCCATACTGATAATTCCAATTTTATATATATGGATATATGTTGATAATTTCTAGCTTATCCCCATAGCAGCTTATTAAAATGGCTGCCACCATTCAAGTCTAGGCTATGTCAATAATTCAAATTTTATTCACACAGATCCATGTTGATAATTTTTAGCTTATCCCCACAGCAGATTGGAATAAAGAATCTTAAAATGAATCTGTTAAAAAAGCATCTATTTGTTTTCACTGTTTTACAAATCTTCCAATTTAAATAAACTAGGGCCTATTGAATTGAATACTGAATAGTATTGAGTACTTTGTTAAAACTTTTTTATCATTAAAAGGATTAATTTTAAATATTTGCTTAGCTGTTGGCTTTGCTTAGAATGACTAAACAACCCTAAAATTGAGGCAAATGAGATGAGACTTGCAAAATTCAAAATGTAATAATAATAATGATTAATAATACTGATAATGACAATATCAATTTAACATCAGTACACAAAACTAAACACAAACAACTGCAGAATCTTAGCTGTGGGGATTAGCTAAAAATTATCAACATGGATCTGTGTAGGCCTAGATAAAATTGGAATTATTAACATGGCCTATAGACTTAAATAGTGCAATGGAAGCTATTATAATAAGTGGTTCCAGCCAAAGTTGTCATATTTGAGATTGTCATCTGCAGCTTACGAGAAAAACAACTAGATTATCTAAATTGTCATCATCTCAGTATTAGACAATGCTGCATTCACTAAATTGTCATATTGTGTTGCATTGGCTGCACAAGGATCTTAGCTCATGGTGGCAGCATATTTTTGTTTGGCAACAAATTAAAATGATTTACAGTGTATAACTTAATGCTTATTCAAACTACAATACTTGTATTCTAGAAACTTCCGCAAAACACGCACTTTCTATAGGCCTGTGATGTCATTGCACTACAGGAGATGTCTATCAGAGCCGACCTCAGACTTTACTGTGAGGACCTAGGCGCCAGTTGGACACTCTGGTACACTCAGCGGATGAGCCGTGGAGGAGTTGGAGTGCTGATCGGACCAAGGCTGCAACAGAGCTGTCGCTGCGTCTCCTTGTCTTCTTGGCTGCTTTGGGTTGATATCCAACTTTGCGGCCGGAATGCCCACCTGTTCTGTGCATATGCGCCACCTGCTACCTGCTCCAATGAGGCTCAGGCCTTCTTTGAGCAACTCTTGGTGTGGGTGGAGGGGATGGCACAACGTGACACAGTGGTCATTTTTGGAGACCTGAATGCAGTTCTGCGTAGGTCCGAGCAATTGCTGTTTGTGACAGCGCGCAAGAACGGCAACACCGGAGCGCTAGAGGACTTCTTGGAGAGACAGGACATGGTGTCGGCCAACACCAGATTCTGCAAGGGAAGATCTGGAGAGGCTCCATCTGAGTGGGCGGCAAAATTGCGAGGCGGAGGAGACTCTGGTGGCTGTTTACCTGCAGCGGCAGCAGTTTGCTGTCGTTGACGCCATTCAAGCCATCTCTGACGCAAGGCCCGATGCCAGAGGGCGCGTAGCCTGGTCCATCATCACTCTGACGGGGCAAAAGCGGCGCATCGCGCTCAACCTAGCAGGCAACACTCTGGATGAACACAAGAATGAGCTGCGCGAGTTCTTCGCTGCCATTGTCAACGCACCACCTCTTCCACTTCCAGAAAATCTGAGACTGCCGCTGGAGACGCCGTTGCTGGCAGAGGAAAGCTTCAACGTTGCCCCAGTCAACACAGCCGATGTTGTGAAGTTTGCTTAGCAGTCGCTAGGCGGCAAAGTGCTTGGTCTAGACGAGGTGCCCACCGAGGTGCTACGGATCCATTGCGTGGCTACTGAGGTCGCCAGAGTTATGAAACGCGTGCTTTCTGGTGAGGTGGCGCCAAACGAATGGACCACGGCGCACATCATTGCCATTCCAAAGAAGCCGGGCACCACCAAGCTTGAGGAGCATCGAGGCATCTGCCTACAGTCCTGCGCCACAAAGCTGTTCAACCGCATGCTACTATTGCAGTTACAGCCTGTGCTGGACCCGTACCTGCGGCCTGAGCAGAACAGATTCCAGCCCCATCGCGGCACAGTGACGCAGATCCTGGCTTTTTGGCAAGTCATCGAGGGGGCGCGCATCCACCAGTTGACCCTGATCCTGATTGATTTCAGGAAGGCCTTTGACTTGGTCATGAGTGACGCACTCCCAGAGGTGCTCCATGCGTATATGCCAGAGCTGCTGATTTCTGCTGTCATGGCGCTGTACCACGGCACAACGGCTGCTGTCTCAACACCGGACGGCCTATCGGATTTCTTTGAAACATCCTCTGGGGTGCTCCAAGGAGATACGCTAGTGCCGTTCCTATTTATTCTGGTGCTTGACTAGGTGCTATGGACTGCTCTGCCTTCCAACAACGACGGCTTCCTGCTGTGGCGATATGTGGGTCAACACCAACTAGAGAGACGGCTCAGCATGCTTGGCTACGCCGATGACCTCGCCCTGCTGTCCTCGACCGTCGAGGGCGCCCAACGACAGCTGGATAGGCTGGTTGCCGTTGCGGCAAGCGTCGGCCTGGTAGTCAATATGCAGAAAACCGAAGTGCTATGCATGCCAAACCACATTGAGGCTACAATCTTTTGCCAAGCGCTGACGGACAGGAGAGTGAGCTTCCAAGATGTCAGCAGTTTGTCTACCTCGGTGGTCTGGTTCCTGACATCTGCAAGGATCTGCTGCGTCGCCGAGGACTTGCCTGGGCTGCCTTTCATTCTATAAGCCTGCTGCGTGCCGCCTTCAAGATTGGCAACGAGCGAGTCACCAACATGGTGCTCTATCATTGCACTGGCCTGGCCCATCCTAGCAATCTGCTGTGCCGTCGGCGACTCCAGCTGGCAGGCCACGTCATCAGCGCTGAGGCCTACTATCTAGAGCCAGTGCAGGAGGTGCGCTACTTACGTTGCAGACACCCTACCAGTAAGGACAGGCGAGGACTCGGCACTACGTCAACTGTCTACTGGCTGATGCCGGCGCCCCGGACTCTGCTGGTGGTGCGGCCTTTGTTCGCATCCAAGCTTTGAAGTGCACAATTGACGCTGCTTTTGTGAACTGGCAGCATATTCTGTTATTGTTTTTAGACCTATTTGGCATTTTGAACTCCCGCGTACCCCTTTCTAAAAACTGCTTCTAGAACTTTCTGGATTCTAGAATGTTCTATTAACACATATAAATAATATACAGCATCCTAACACGCGATTACTTGACTATTTATTATTTTCCACATAGAAAACAATCAAAGAAAAATTAAAGAAAATGAACCACTGCGTTTCATGCCTCATTTAGGCCTTATTTACATAATTCTACAGGTGCATGCAAGGGATTTTTGCCTGAAGGTAGGAAAATCCTAAATTAATACACCCTTGCCTTTGGTCAAAGTCGTCATATTTAAATGTTTAAGTCTTCCAGATTTGTTCAAGTTGTCATCATCATATGACGATTTTGAATAAAACAATTTTGGCTGCATCCTAATAGGCCTAAGCAGCAATCTTCAAGTTTCGTTCATTTAATTATTTCCGGAATTATTTCGCCCTCTATTCAAGGGTGGTGGGGGGGTGGGTGTTGGAATTAAACGAACGAAACTTGAAGATACCCGCCTAAGCTGCCATGGGGATAAGCTAAAAATTAAATTATCAACATGGATCCGACTCATCCATGTGGATAAAATTGGAATTATTGGTATGGGACTAGGGGAGAAGTACTTCCTTCAAATATTCCTACTTTTAAATTTTAAATATATCTATTACCTAGATTTTTCTATCATTCTATCAAGCTAGGTTCTTCTGCTGGCAATGGCTAGAGTTCTGGCACTGGAACCTATTCTCTAAGGGCTATGGATCCAGCAGTGGTACTCATTACTCTAGTAGGCCAGACTAGGCCCTAGTGCAAGTATAATTTATGGGTATAATAAATAATAGACCTATAGGCATAGCAGAAACAATGAAACATTTTACTTTTTAATGGGTGGTTGTGTTGATATTTTGTTTAGGATAGGCCTTAGGCTAAGATTAAAATGAAACAATGAGATTTAAAACAAGATACTTTGAATCTAATGTTCAAAGATTTTCTTAGTAGATAACTGCCTGCAGAAGACTGCTAGATCTATAGGCCTAGCCATTAGAAAACGGGTTCCGGTGCTAGAACTCTACTAGCCATTACCAAAATAGCACTAATAAAGAACTGTTTTAAAATATACTTCTTTGCCAGGGTTTTCTTTTTTGCCAGAGACAAGCAAGGTGCAAAATCGCACCCTATGCTCACTTTCATAGTGCAATTGTAAGGCTCAAAGTGCAATTTCTCTTTTTTCTTACTTCAAGGCAATGCAAATGAGGTTATAAATAGGTTATAAGATTGCACCTAAACTGCACCTACATTTCAATTTCAGGGTGCAATTTTTAAATTTAAGGTGCATACGCACACTCTATGCACAAAAAATAAACCCTGTTCTTTGCAATGTAGTTGATCAAAATGGCAATCAAACATAGCATTAAACAGTGAGATAAGGAGTTCCTACGACATTAAGTATAAAGCATAAAGCGTAAAGCTACGCATTAAGCACTTATAAGCATTCTAAGGAATTAGCGAGTAAAATTTCTCAATACTCGAAAAATACTGATTTGAAAGCATAACTTAGTTACCTGAACATTTTGCAGTAAACAGTTTTAACAAAAGAAAATTTACAACGTATTTTGAACTTTGAAATAAAAGCATAGTTGCTAAACGAAAGAATTAAAACTGACGATAATACAATAAATTCAACTTATAATGAATAACCTTTGCTACTTCATTTTTTTCATTTTTATAAATTGTGAAACAACCTTTCATGTTACCTAATAAGTTCCAATGGCCCCATGAGCATGATTAAATGCATGCATGGTTCGTCGTCCCCTCTGCTTTTGTGATAGGGTAACGTCAGGTACTTGTGTATGTCCTTTTGCTCCTAGACTTGTCTCGCATTTTGCCAAAATAGACAAAACTGTCACAAAAATTTCTATTCACCATCCCTAGACACTAAGACACCACTAACTAACCACTGACTAACTACCTAACTACCTAACTACCTAACTAACTAACCACTAGGCCTAACCACTAACACCACCGACTAGGCTTAACATTATTTAATATCTTAATATGTAATAATATATGTCGCCAAAATAGCTATCCATTCCTTTTGGTGTCTATATATTATTGCATTTTTGCATTGCATTTTTGCATTGCATTGCATTTGCATTTGCATTGCATTTGCATTGCATTTATTGCATTTTTGTTTACTCACTTAAATTTTGGATGCTAGGCCTAGGGCCTATTTAAAAATTAAAATAAATAAATACTAAATAAAAATATTATGTAGCATAGCATCTTTATAATTATATGAAGAATAGCAGCATGTTTAACTCTTGACCAGCACTTATTTTGTTTATTTTACAAAGACATGTTTATGCACTTTTTACTTGATTGGTGGTTCTTTAAAATTAGGCCTAAAAAGGTCTAATAACAGAAATAGGTAGTGTATACCAAGACTGCCACCATGGTCAGGAAGGTGCAGCGTGTGCGCCGTAATAACATCCATCAAAATTTTTGTTGTGCGCCGCATGCGCCAAGAAAAAAAATTACTTGTGTGCCATATGCCCAGAAAAATACACTTGAAAAAGCACCAAGTATTAAGTATCTAAATTGAATCAATACCAATTGAAGTTCAAGCAGTTCAATCATGGCTTCTATTTGCAAAATATTTAAGCAAAAAGGCACAACAAAAGCTGCAAAAGGCGCAAATTTGTTAAGTAAAAAGTACATTGTACATGATATAGTCAGACATATATGTAGTAAGCATATGTATAAGTATAGTAAGCATTATAAGCATATACTAAGTATAAGTATTAAGGCCTATTCATACCGGTCAAAGAGACCAAATTTTGTGTGATCATGTAATTTTTTTTATTGATTTTCATTCCTTTTGTGTCGTGTAAGTTGGTGGCTCACACCCTCACTCGATCGCAGTGTGAATGGGCCTCAGATAATAGGCCTAAGTGAAATAAATTGCATTGTCCTTCTCTACTCAACTCATAGACCAACCTACTCTAGCTAGACTCGTCACTGCTCCTCAGCTTCTGCTTCCTCAGCCAACTGACGCCGCTGATGCTGATACTGGCCAATGAAAGGACAGTGAGGGATGGAGTTGCTGTGCCAGTCAACAATCTTGCTTACGCAATACTTTTTTGCTGCCTGCTGCTGAATGTCGTAGAAAAATGGACCACGATAAGGCCGAAGACCGCGTTGCCTGTCTCCGACAAAAAAGAGCCTAGCAGCTTTGTTCAAAAGCAGTCGGCACTCCGGCGTATTTACTTTGAGGGGCAGCATCCAGCTTAGTTTAGTTCATAACGCTAGAGTGTCATTAGTTTGGCCCCTTTGCTGCTCCTGCAATCGCATTACTGAGTAATACATTTCAACTATCGCCTCTGAAATTAAAATATATGTTGTTTCTCCTGTCTATTGTCATATTTTATAATTGCTAACAGTACTTGTAGCTCGTACTTTTAAACCTATTTCTATATACAGAAACTTTACAAGCAGAAAGAAACTTATATAGACATCAAAATACTTTAAGAATTACTAAAATACTTTATGAAAGGCATAAAAAAAATATTTTCACCTGTGCCTCCAAGGTGAAGCACAAAGTCTAGCAAGCGGCATGCCTCCTGGCCAGCTGCTTTGTAAAGCCTTGGATCGGAGTACAGCGACCTGTACATGGCAGCTTTGTTCAGCCATACTGAGCTCTTGTATCCGGACTCAGTAGTCACAACAAGCTGCAATGAAGCGAAAGCACGTTTGGAGCACACAACTCTGAGCATACGACTCGTTTGATGGGCCCTTTCATGCTGGGTTCGAGCCAGGAATCGCAGCCAACACCAGACAAAAATTCCTGGTGAATGGCACCGGCATAGTCGGCCACGTACTTCCGAGCCAGCTGAGACCTCACACGCAGACTCTAGTGCTTCTCAGCCTGCTCGACAAACTTCAGAATGGTGGCAGAGGTGGTGAACTCCTCAGTGCTAATTTTGGGGTTGGCGGAGGTCAGAAACAGGATAATATTAGTTGCATCCAATACCATCGCACTAGCAGCCACAGAGGAGTGCTTGTCAGCCTTCGCTATACATGATGAGAGGCTCTCAAGCAGGGCAGCAGACAGCCAGACCAAGTCCTGCTCCATGTCACGGAGGTCCCGAGCAGTCCAGTTGACACGCTGGTCTCTCTCGTCATCGTCCGTAAGCCAGCTGTCAAGCAGGGGCACACCGCAGAATGTACCACCTGTTGATAGAATTTGATTTATTGAAAATATGTTGCTTGGGCTAGCTTATAGAAATTTTTATAAATTAATAAAAATAAGATTTAGCACCCAGTCTGAGTCTACCTGGATGAAGTGATCCGTAACAAGCTTTTAGCCTCGGATAATCCTCGACATTAAAGCCTCAAGCTCGGCATTCTAAGAAGCTAGCCACCTTCAGAATATCATGATATATGATATTCGATATTGATAATTGATAGTCATCATTGGAAATTTGGAATTTGACTCCACTTGGAGTTGGACGACCCACCTTTGGCATTTTTACTGATGGTAGTAGCCGTGCCCGTAACTCCAACTTCAAAATCTGCATCACGATCACTGTCACTGTCACTTGAGTGACTTGACCTTGACTTACTCATACTGAACTGAACTCAAGATGCTCCAACTTGCTCCATTGCTCGTTGCTTTGCAATCATTAAAAGCTATGATTAATGAAATTTGAAATAGAAACAACATTGGAAATAATGACTATCATATCGACTATCGTTTATTTTATTGATTGATTGACATTTAATATACGTTTTTTTATTATTCATTATTATATTGTCACGTACACTGACATACCTTGTGCACCATGCGCCAAGCCATGCACCAATGCACCGAGCCATGCGCCGATGTGCCGAGCCATGCGCGCGGCGCAGTGAAGTGTGCGCCGTGCGCCAGCAAATTGCTGATTTGCGCCAGAAAATTCCGAGGATTCTACCATCTTCCTGGCTGTGGGACTGCCACACTTGAAAAGCTAGGGAGGAATTTGGCTCAATGTTTTATTGGATAGTGCTAAAGAAGAGATAAGTGGGTAGGAAAGCCAGTAAAACAAGGCTGTGAGCTAGGTTTTTTGGGTTATATAGGGTTTTTGTTTTTTGGCCCCTTGAAAATCTCATTGGCAACTGGATTTTTGGCATCAGAGGCCAATCTGGCACTTCATTTCCTTGTGCCAGTTGCCACTTTCAGAAAATGATTTTGCAAATGTAATAAAAGTGCCATATGAATCTAAGTTGTGGCAAATACTAAGTTGCAAAAATTGCCAATGTCAATAACAAGTCCCAGATAGTCTCATTCCCATAGTCATATAGTGCATACATGTTTAATGAGCCTCGGAAATATCTATCCTCAAGAATGTGGCTAGTTGCCAATGGGCAACCAAAAATAGCCATTGGCAACTAGATTTTAGGCCCCAAGGGCCAGCTGGCATCTAAATTTCCAACCTTAAAAAAACCCAGGCTGTAAAAGAGGTACCTG
Organism: Macrostomum lignano; assembly: GCA_002269645.1. Taxonomy (NCBI): domain Eukaryota; kingdom Metazoa; phylum Platyhelminthes; family Macrostomidae; genus Macrostomum; species Macrostomum lignano. The sequence continues at coordinate 148,673 of NIVC01002374.1, forward strand.
TGAGAGGAATAGCAATGCTAGAAGATTGGTAGCTCCCTTTCAAAACTAGTAGCCAGTAATAGGCCCTAGCTGTGGCAAATAAGCTATACCAAATAGGCTATGCACGAAATAGGCTATGAGTAGGCCATTGGGAAGTTGCTTTTTTAAAAAGTACCAGCACCTTAACTAGTACTGGAAGTTATTATCCAGTACTGGGAACATAAAGGTTGGTAAACAGTAAAATACTTATAGACCTAGATATTTTTTAATTTTTGGTTATTTTTTAAAATAGGTTTTATTTTTCCTTTTGATTTCTTTTTGTAATGACTTTATAAAAAAAGAATTGAATTTATACCAGTTTTTTTAAAGTATTAGAATATTTATTTGCTAACACTAATAGAAAAATAATCTAATCTAAACCAAAAGTATAAAGTAGTTTTTAAATCTAAAACCAATTTTAGATTAAATAAAATAGGGCCTATATGCAAATATACTAGGCCTTAGGCTAAATTAACATATCAAATAAGTTATATTAATAACTTAAACAGTATATTATTTTGCATGTGTAGTGGGCCGCTAGTTTAGTGTTTGGCGTTCCCCTTTGTTAGCAGTCTCCCTCGCTCTCGCCCTGGGTTGCTATCTCCCGCTGGTCAGCTTCCTACCCCCTTGGCCCATTTGTTGTTGCCCTTGGCTTGTTCTGCCCTTCCAGGTCTCTTTTCTTAGCCCTCAGCTTCTCTGCTGCAGGCTGTCTCTGTTTCATTCCCATCCCATTTTCCTCTGTCATGTGAGCAAGTCACATGATATATCCCTATTGCAGCGCATGGCTTAAGTACGCCAGACGCCTACACAACCTGCGCCACGCTGTGAAATGACTTACCTGTGAAAGAAACCTAAAGCAAAGTTAACGCAGTTTTGGGTAAACGGCAGGAGTAACTATGACTGTCTTATCAAGCCTAAATGCCTCGGCATCTAATTAGTACTGCGCCGCGCCGTACTAATCGCCGCGCTCGTATGCGCCGCGCCGCGCCGTATTAGATCCGCGCCGGACGCCGTCCGCCAAAATGCCCATGCGCTGCAATCAGGTGATATATCTTGCATTCTTGGAGTCTTAAAGTGCAGTAAACATGTTTACTGCACTCGTTGGCCCTGTTTACCAAGAGAATCCCATGCCTTCGGACCCCTATCTTCTCTAAGGAGAGGAGTGACTCATGTTGCTAAAAATAGCAACTGAGTCACAGCCACATGTACTTTGGCCAGAGACCTCAAGTGATGTCAGTTCTAAAAATAGAACAAGTCACAAGGTCTTGTGCGCACTGAGACACTGCCCCAAGACCTCAAATGACATCAGTTCTAAAAATAGAACAAGTCACAAGGTCTTTTGCACGGGAGAATCCCGGCTATAAATAGGACCCCTCTATTTAGTCACTTGTTTCCATCAATGAGTCTTTGCCGGAGTCTTTGCGTGCTTCTAAACTTCTAAGATCCCTTGTGCATTATTGACTGAACTAAGTGCCCTTTGCTTACACTGAATCTGCTTGTACTGGTCTGACTAAGACCCCACTAAAGCCCAACCTCAAGCCTACAAGAGGCTAACTCAGCCCTCCCTGAACCAACCAAGCCTGGCAGGTGCTGCTGATGAGATGCCTTGTATTGTTGAACTACAAATCTATACCCGGTGCTGAGTTTGTTGACTTTGTTATTTCATTCTGACAGGAAGCTCACCTCATTGAAGGCTGAGACCTGAAGTAACTGGTGGCAGCACTACCTATGCTACTAAGAGTTAAGAAGGCTTCCAAGTGAGAAAACAGAGAGCCCAAGTCACTATGCTAGACAGCAGGAGAAACCCCAAGACAACCATAAGTATTTCACTGGTGGCAGCAGTGGGATTTGAAGACCTACCAGGCCACCCCGTAGACAACCATTAGTACTTCAGATGTTATTCTATATATTAGACCTATTATTTAGAATATTCTGTATATTATTCCTACATTCTATATATTTTGTGTATTACATATATTCTATAAATTATATATTTTTCCATTTTCATTTTTCTATAATGTGGATAAACTTTATAGGATATAGAATAATATTTTAATAATTCATGACTTACTCATAGCTTATTGTTTTTCATATAAAAGTTATAGTTTTTTGTATATTTAGAGTACAAGCATATTTAGCTATTGTATTTTCTATTGTCCGTTTCAGATTTGTTTTATTAATATATAGCTTGAATCTAAAAGAAGTTAGCAACTAATCCTGACATTACTCTGCTTTGTTAAAGTGCACTTCCTGTGTGCTAGATTGTTGGAGAAATCTACTTCACAGGATGCTGTTATTGCTATTGATAAGCACTTCGCTATTGGCGGCATCGCCTGTCAGAGCTGTTTGCCATATTTGGCAGGACATTGTCAGCTATAGTTTGACCAAATCGCAGACAACTAGAGGTGGTATTTGTCACACTGACAAGCTGTTTCAACAGACTGGCCAGCTGATGACGATTGCCATCACCTTGTACAGGTCTGACGAAATGTCGCTTTCTTATCGAAACAGTTTGCTGCACTTCAATGCCACTGGTGAGGATTCATTTGGTTTTGAATGTTAAATTGAGTGCGTGTCTTTTCACGAAGCCAATATCTGATTGTTTTTTTGCCTGAGTCAGCCCGAGTTATTCAGCTCTGCATTTTTGTTTTCGGTTTTTGCTTTTGCCTGGCAGTTAATAATTATGTATTTATATAGATTTATACTATCAACAATTGTATATTATCTGTGGTCTCACCCCAAAGATTCTCAACCCATAGACTCTCACCCCTCGCTAAGGAGTCTCAGCCCTAAGATTCTCACCCTTCGCTAAGGAGTCTCAGCCCTAAGATTCTCACCCCTCGCTAAGGAGTCTCAACCCTTAGACTCTCATCCATCGCTAGGGAGTCTCAACCCTAAGACTCTCACCCTTCGCTAAGGAGTCTCAGCCCTAAGATTCTCGCCCCTCTCCAAGGAGTCTCAACCCTAAGACTCTCACCCCTCTCAAAATCTCACTCTAACCTCAGTTTTTACCTATTTCTATGTTAAATGTTTAATCTCTTTTAAACTGCTCTTTTCGTGCTTGGATTGCTTTTATTATTAAGTAACGGTTTGAAACCGTTTTAAAACGCTTCTATTGTCTTTTTATGCGTGCCTGAGGCTGCTAATTTAACAAAAAGCTTTTGTTTAGCCACTGTTTTTTGAGAGGGCTTGTTTAATTTTATATTGAACTCGTTCTCGTCGATTTTTTTTACTGTTCTTCAATCGTTGTTTGCGTGTCTCACGCAGTTCCAAGGCCTGCTACCTAAGCGGGTAGGAGGAGAGAGAGAGAGAGAGAGAGAGAGAGAGAGAGAGAGAGAGAGAGAGAGAGAGAGAGAGAGAGGCCAATCCGTGCATTTTATTTCAGGTGCATTGCGAGATACAAAAATTGTCAAATGTAAACCCGGTGCATTCTGGCTTGCCGGCTTTACTCTGTGAAAAGAAAGGGTTGGGGGGGGGGCGTTAGCTGTCACGGGTTTGTTCTCCGGGCAGCCCCGGTCCAGGAGAACTAATAATCAGAGTCTGGTGCGATATAACTTGTCTGCATTCACAAATCTTAGATGAAAATATCAATATTTATATTTAGAAATAAATTTTCTATATCTCCCGGAGCTACGAAAATTTTATTTTGGTTTTAAATGTGAGCAAAGTTTGTACAAAAAAAATCGTGTAAACAAAAATGACGTTGAAAAACGGGTAAGAGTTGTTAGTCCGGAGCTCTGGCTCTAGACCGCCTTGACCGGAGCTGACCTCGTCTTTCTGTTTGCTTTTCTTTTTAGTTCAGGTTGTCAGTTCACTGCTTGTAAGATAAGCGTTTTTTGGTCGCCGCTATTTCTAAATACGCTCGTAGCTCTTCAGCTCTTGTTTTGTTTCAGGCGCGTGTAGGTTTTGTAGTTAAACGAGTTCGGGGTCATAAAAACTTTGCAATGGTTATAAATTTAGCGGCATACTATGAGTAAGAGCCAAACTATGAGCTATTGACTTATGCAGGTCGGCTCAAAGGGTAAACGTATCTGACTCTTGTATCGGAGTCGAGACTGGATCTCGGGACAATTCGGGACTGGATCTCGGGACAATCTGGACTGGATCTCGGGACAATCTGGACTGGATCTCGGGACAATCTGGACTGGATCTCGGGACAATTCGGGACTGGATCTCGGGACAATTCGGGACTGGATCTCGGGACAATCTGGACTGGATCTCGGGACAATTCGGGACTGGATCTCGGGACAATTCGGAACTGAATCTCGGGACAATCTGGACTGAATCTCGGGACAATCTGGACTGGATCTCGGGACAATTCGGGACTGAATCTCGGGACAATTCGGGACTGAATCTCGGGACAATCTGGACTGGATCTTGGGACAAGTCGGGACTGAATCTCGGGACAATCTGGACTGGATCTTGGGACAAGTCGGGACTGGATCTCGGGACAATTCGGGACTGGATCTCGGGACAATCTGGACTGGATCTCGGGACAATTCGGGACTGGATCTCGGGACAATTCGGAACTGAATCTCGGGACAATCTGGACTGAATCTCGGGACAATCTGGACTGGATCTCGGGACAATTCGGGACTGAATCTCGGGACAATTCGGGACTGAATCTCGGGACAATCTGGACTGGATCTTGGGACAAGTCGGGACTGAATCTCGGGACAATCTGGACTGGATCTTGGGACAAGTCGGGACTGAATCTCGGGACAATCTGGACTGAATCTCGGGACAATCTGGACTGGATCTCGGGACAATTCGGGACTGAATCTCGGGACAATTCGGGACTGAATCTCGGGACAATCTGGACTGGATCTTGGGACAAGTCGGGACTGAATCTCGGGACAATCTGGACTGGATCTTGGGACAAGTCGGGACTGAATCTCGGGACAATCTGGACTGGATCTTGGGACAAGTCGGGACTGAATCTCGGGACAATCTGGACTGGATCTTGGGACAAGTCGGGACTGAATCTCGGGACAATCTGGACTGAATCTTGGGACAAGTCGGGACTGAATCTCTAGACAATCTGGACTGAATCTCGGGACAATTCGGGACCGAATCTCGGGACAATCTGGACTGAATCTCGGGACAATCTGGACTGGATCTTGGGACAAGTCGGGACTGGATCTCGGGACAATTCAGGACTGGCCAGGAATGTTTCATTCAGCTCAGCTGATAATATAACCAAGTCATTTTTGCTTGGCAACTCATCCAGTATTCGGACCGGTTGAATATTCCTCTGGGATTTCGAGAGTGCGTAGGCCCGTAGGGGGAAGGGTTTCATAACTAGCAATTTTCCCGTATTTAGCTTATATTCGCTCCTTACTGGGCGCTCTTTTGGCCTTTGGTAGAATCTGGCGATCTAAAGGGTGGAGATCCTCCTTCAGCTCCTCCCTGTGTGCGCGCCTGTACTGGTGGTGAACGAACGACCTTGGCCTTCCCGCCACCCCCTCCTCCCTCTCCTGAACCGCTAAGCTTATTAGAGAGAGAGGGGAGGAGAGAGCGAGTCACATGACTGGATTTCCTATTTACAACCCCTCCTATCTCTGTTTTTCTTCTCTCTCCTCTTCTCTCCCCCCACTCCCCCATTGCCCTTGGCCTGTACTAGTTAGTGCGCCTGCACTGATAAGTGAGTGCCCTCCTGGACCGCGTGACACTACCCGGGCGCTGAATCCCGTTTCATCGCATCCCATTCTATGCCATCCCACGCAAAATTTCTTTTTTTTTTGCTTAGCATTTCCGCTTTCTAGTGTAGTGCAATTTGCTTTTTTTCTTAGTTACTTTTTGCTTAGGCCATGGGGTCGGCAAGCTCTGTCCGCGGACCACATGCGGCCCTCAAAGCCTCTCTATTCGGTCCTCGGGCCTTTAAAACTTCACAATAGCAATGTGACCCGCTTAAGGTTTGTGTCTCTTCTCAGCTGTCCCCTCTTCTCCCCTCTCATCCCTCGCCTCTCTTCTCTTCTCTCTTTCCTCTCTTCTCTCCTCTCTTCCGTCTCCCCTCTTCTCTCTCATCCCTCCCCTCTCTTCTCCTCTTCTCTCTTCTCCTCTCCCCTCTTCTCTCTCCCCTCTCCCCTCTCCCCTCTCCTCTCTTCTCTCTCGTCTGCTCCCTCCCCTCCCATCTCTTCTCTTCTCTCTTTCCTCTCTTCTCTCCTCTCTTCCGTCTCCCCTCTTCTCTCTCATCCCTCCCCTCTCTTCTCCTCTTCTCTCTTCTCCTCTCCCCTCTTCTCTCTCCCCTCTCCCCTCTCCCCTCTCCCCTCTCCTCTCTTCTCTCTCGTCTGCTCCCTCCCCTCCCATCTCTTCTCTCATCTCTCCGTTTTCTCTCTTCTCATCCCTCTCGTCTTTTTCTTCCTCACTTCTCTCATCTTTCTACTTCTCTCTCCTCTATTCCCTCTCCTTTCCACTCTCACCTGACCATGATCTTAGGCTTAGGCTCCAAAATATACACAAAAAACTAAAAAAAAAAAACATTTCGCTTCAAGGTTCACTTCCAATTCAGTCTGCAGGCATTTTTATGCTTTTTTAGCTCTTAATTTGGCAATGTTTTCATCTTTTTGGCTTCTCGATTTTGGCTTTTAGATTCAAGCACGATCAAGTGCGCATACCAGCTTGATATGCATATTGGTTGTCTCATATAAATAAGACAGTGTTCTTCTACTGTTGATTTTGTAAAAGTATGTCGCTAATGTTTTTTTGAAGCGATTTTGGGCCATTCAATTAATTTGTATAGAATGTGGTAAATTTGGTATCGGTAGGAGTAGAGTGTGGTAAATTTGGTATCGGTAGGAGTAGAGTGTGGTAAATTTGGGATCAGTAGGAGTAGAGTGTGGTAAATTTCGGATCGGTAGGAGTAGTGTGGTAAATTTGGGATCAGTAGGAGTAGAGTGTGGTGAATTTGGGATCAGTAGGAGTAGAGTGTGGTGAATTTGGGATCGGTAGGAGTAGAGTGTGGTAAATTTGGGATCGGTAGGAGTAGAATGTGGTAAATTTGGGATCGGTAGGAGTAGTGTGGTAAATTTGGGATCAGTAGGAGTAGAGTGTGGTGAATTTGGGATCAGTAGGAGTAGAGTGTGGTGAATTTGGGATCGGTAGGAGTAGAGTGTGGTAAATTTGGGATCAGTAGGAGTAGAGTGTGGTGAATTTGGGATCAGTAGGAGTAGAGTGTGGTGAATTTGGGATCGGTAGGAGTAGAGTGTGGTAAATTTGGTATCGGTAGGAGTAGAGTGTGGTAAATTTGGTATCGGTAGGAGTAGAGTGTGGTAAATTTGGTATCTGTAGGAGTAGAGTGTGGTAAATTTGGGATCGGTAGGAGTAGTGTGGTAAATTTGGGATCAGTAGGAGTAGAGTGTGGTGAATTTGGGATCAGTAGGAGTAGAGTGTGGTGAATTTGGGATCGGTAGGAGTAGAGTGTGGTAAATTTGGGATCGGTAGGAGTAGAGTGTGGTAAATTTGGGATCAGGTGTGGGATCTCTGCAGTTAGTACTTGTTTTGTTAAAGGATCAGTGGGTACATTGAGTTGGTGTGCAAGCGGCATTTAATGGCTACATATTGCTGCCCCTTATCGCCTCTCCGCCTCAGGCTTCGCCGACTTCCGCGGCGACAAGCTGATCTTAGTGATTGCCAGCAACGCCGCCAAGCGCCGTATCGAACTGCGCATCGAAGATCCGGCCGCGTTGCGAGTGCCGTTGGAAATTTTCCACAACCTGCACCAGCCAGACGGCCTGAGCATCGGCAGCCCCCTGCCGCCAGGCCAGCAACTGACGGTGAATCGCTTCAGCCGTAGCATAGCCGGGCTGAATGACATCCTGAGCGAGATGGGCCGGCTTAGACCTGCTGCCTACGTCGGCGCCATCCTGGTGATCCCATATACCAATGCCGTTCCCGAGGCCAGGTTTAGCCGCGTTGCCGGCCGCTATCCCAGCCCGCCGCATGTTGACTCCGAGGCGGCCTGTCAGAGCCGCTCTAACTACAAGATGCTGCAGCCGTTGTTGCGGCATTTTGCCCAGGTTGCCAGACAGCCAGTCCCTGTGCAACTGTTCGACACTCGCAGCCAGATGGCCCAGCCGTTCTGCCGCCTCCAGCCCGATGCTACTATTATTGCTCTGCATTTTATCAATGGCGAACCGTTGGTTGCTATGGCAACTATTATTGTCAGCTTGATTGGCAGCGAGTCCACTTTAGTCCTGCTGGCCGATTGGGGCGCCGCCTGTCCGCGCCGATTGCGACTGCGCGCCGATAATTCTCTGTTGGCGCCCAGCACCGCCGCTGGTCCCAATGCCAGTCTGGCCGTACGGCACAACTGCGCTGATGACACCGAGATCTGGGCCGAGTCCAACCTGCTAGACTCTGTCGGTGACCGAGTTCGAATCGAGTCGGTGCCCGAGCTGAGTCTGGCTAGTATTCGTTCGACTGGCCGGCTGCTGCGACATTTTATGATTCAATCGGGGCGTTTCAGGAATAGCGATGTGAGTAACGTTTAGCTGTGGGGCAGCAACTCGTTGCTGTTTTAGATTTTTTAGAAATGTTGGATGTTTTAGATTAGATGTTTAGGCTTCAAACTGAATCTTACCACCCCTTACTGAAATCTCACCACCCCTTACTGAAATCTCACCACCCCTTACTGAAATCTCACCACCCCTTACTGAAATCTCACCACCCCTTACTGAAATCTCACCACCCCTTACTGAAATCTCACCACCCCTTACTGAAATCTCACCACCCCTTACTGGAATCTCACCATCCCACAGTGGAATCTCACCACCCCTAACTGGAATCTCACCATCCTACAGTGGAATCTCAACACCCCTTACTGGAATCTCGCCACCCCTTACTCGAATCTCACCATCCCACAGTGAAATCTCACCACCCCTTACTGAAATCTCACCACCCCTTACTGAAATCTCACCACCCCTTACTGAAATCTCACCACCCCTTACTGAAATCTCACCACCCCTTACTGAAATCTCACCACCCCTTACTGAAATCTCACCACCCCTTACTGAAATCTCACCACCCCTTACTGGAATCTCACCATCCCACAGTGGAATCTCACCACCCCTAACTGGAATCTCACCATCCTACAGTGGAATCTCAACACCCCTTACTGGAATCTCGCCACCCCTTACTCGAATCTCACCATCCCACAGTGAAATCTCACCACCCTTACTGGAATCTCACCATCCCACAGTGGAATCTCAACACCCCTTACTCGAATCTCACCACTCCTTCCTTGAATCTCATACCGTTTACTGGAATCTCGCCACTCCTGACTGGAATCTCATTATACCCACTAGAATCTCAATATCCAACTGGAATCTCATTATACCCACTAGAATCTCACTATCCAACTGGAATCGCCCTATCCAAACTGGAATCTCACTATGCCTACGGGAATCTCACTATCCAACTGGAATCTCACTATGCCTAGGGGAATCTCACTATCCAACTGGAATCTCACTATGCCTACGAAAATCTCACTATCCAACTGGAATCTCACTATCTAACTGGAATCTCACTATCCAACTGGAATCTCACTATGCCTAGGGGAATCTCACTATCCAACTGGAATCTCACTATCCAACTGGAATCTCACTATCCAACTGGAATCTCACTATCCAACTGGAATCTCACTATGCCTAGGGGAATCTCACTATCCAACTGGAATCTCACTATCCAACTGGAATCTCACTATCCAACTGGAATCTCACTATCCAACTGGAATCTCACTATCCAACTGGAATCTCACTATCCAACTGGAATCTCACTATCCAACTGGAATCTCACTATCCAACCGGAATCTCACTATCCAACTGTAATCTCACTATCCAACTGGAATCTCACTATCCAACTGGAATCTCACTATCCAACTGGAATCTCACTATCCAACTGGAATCTCACTATCCAACTGGAATCTCACTATCTAACTGGAATCTCACTATCCAACTGGAATCTCACTATCCAATTGGAATCTCACTATCTAACTCGAATCTCACTATCTAACTGGAATCTCACTATCCAACCAGAATCTCACTATCCAACTGGAATCTCACTATCTAACTGGAATCTCACTATCCAACTGGAATCTCACTATCCAATTGGAATCTCACTATCTAACTCGAATCTCACTATCTAACTGGAATCTCACTATCCAACCAGAATCTCACTATCCAACTGGAATCTCACTATCTAACTGGAATCTCACTATCCAACTGGAATCTCACTATGCCTAGGGGAATCTCACTATCCAACTGGAATCTCACTATCCAACTGGAATCTCACTATCCAACTGGAATCTCACTATCCAACTGGAATCTCACTATGCCTAGGGGAATCTCACTATCCAACTGGAATCTCACTATCCAACTGGAATCTCACTATCCAACTGGAATCTCACTATCCAACTGGAATCTCACTATCCAACTGGAATCTCACTATCCAACTGGAATCTCACTATCCAACTGGAATCTCACTATCCAACCGGAATCTCACTATCCAACTGTAATCTCACTATCCAACTGGAATCTCACTATCCAACTGGAATCTCACTATCCAACTGGAATCTCACTATCCAACTGGAATCTCACTATCCAACTGGAATCTCACTATCTAACTGGAATCTCACTATCCAACTGGAATCTCACTATCCAATTGGAATCTCACTATCTAACTCGAATCTCACTATCTAACTGGAATCTCACTATCCAACCAGAATCTCACTATCCAACTGGAATCTCACTATCCAACTGGAATCTCACTATCTAACTGGAATCTCACTATCCAACTGGAATCTCACTATCCAATTGGAATCTCACTATCTAACTGGAATCTCACTATCCAACTGGAATCTCACTATCCAACTGGAATCTCACTATCCAACTGGAATCTCACTATCTAACTGGAATCTCACTATCCAACTGGAATCTCACTATCCAATTGGAATCTCACTATCTAACTCGAATCTCACTATCTAACTGGAATCTCACTATCCAACCAGAATCTCACTATCCAACTGTAATCTCACTATCCAACCAGAATCTCACTATCCAACTGTAATCTCACTATCCAACTGGAATCTCACTATCCAACTGGAATCTCACTATCTAACTGGAATCTCACTATCCAACTGGAATCTCACTATCCAACTGGAATCTCACTATCCAACTCGAATCTCACTATCCAACTGGAATCTCACTATCCAACTGGAATCTCACTATCCAACTCGAATCTCACTATCCAACTCGAATCTCACTATCCAACTGGAATCTCACTATCCAACTGGAATCTCACTATCCAACTGGAATCTCACTATCCAACTCGAATCTCACTATCCAACTGGAATCTCACTATCCAACTGGAATCTCACTATCCAACTCGAATCTCACTATCCAACTGGAATCTCACTATCCAACTCGAATCTCACTATCCAACTGGAATCTCACTATCCAACTTGAATCTCACTATCCAACTGGAATCTCACTATCCAACTGGAATCTCACTATCCAACTCGAATCTCACTATCCAACTGGAATCTCACTATCCAACTGGAATCTCACTATCCAACTCGAATCTCACTATCCAACTGGAATCTCACTATCCAACTTGAATCTCACTATCCAACTGGAATCTCACTATCCAACTCGAATCTCACTATCCAACTGGAATCTCACTATCCAACTTGAATCTCACTATCCAACTGGAATCTCACTATCCAACTTGAATCTCACTATCCAACTGGAATCTCACTATCCAACTTGAATCTCACTATGCCTAAGGGAATCTCGCCACCCCTAACTACATGTAAAGTAAGTCTCACCGTCGCAGCCCCCGCGCCCCACTTACACAACAGAGCGAGATCACTTTCGACGTGCAATTCAACCAGTGGGTCTTCAGGCCGATGGCCGCCCTGCAGACCAAGCGAATAGTCAGCGGCTTCACTGCGGACTCGGCCCTTGTGCACCTGGATAAATCCGTGCTGAACAACTGCACGCACGGGCTGACCAACCTGTCCATCGGTGACTGTCCGCTAATTGACAACGGCACGCATCTCCACCGGCTGCTGCCCACAGTGGGGCTGCTCAGCGCCTGTCGGATGAGGCGTAGCGGCAACCACATGCTTGCCACTCTGTCAGCCAGCGTCCAGCTGCCCAGCAATGCCGGGCAATTCCTCATCTCGCTGCCATTCTCCTGGACTCTGCCAGCCGGGATTAGCGCTAATCTGCCCCTGACTGAGCAAACTCGTGACAGTCGCGCTTCGCCAACATCGGCCAGTTCCGCGGCCAGCGCTGCGCTGGACAAATTTCCATTCCGGCTGACTGTCAGCCAGCTGCTGTTGGATGGCCACTCCAGAGCGATTGAACTGCAATCAACAAGATTGGAATATTTGTATAGCGGCGAGCTCATCCATTGCGAGCTGATTGTCCGGGGCTGCGGACAGCCGGTTCCGCTCGTGTCCGATGGTTGCACCAGGAGCGGCGCCCTCTGGCTCGGCCCGGGCGTCGCCGTGCCGCTGCTCCGACTGCCGTCCTCGCTGCCATCCAGGGTCTGCAGCGGCAGCGGCACCCGGATGGCCGTCGTCGCCTGCCGACTGGCCGTCTGCCGACTGGCCGAGCCTGAGCTAGCTGGCTTGACATCCGACGAGGCCGTTGCTATGGGAATGCGGCGCTGTCGGCCGCAGGGCGAGGCTTGCGGCGAGGCTGCTGGACGAATTGCTGCTCGGAATCAAAGTCGCTTGGTTTTGGTGAGGGTCATACGCTAATTCTCCAACTCTCCTGACACATCGCCATTCTCAAATCCCATCCGCTTAGCATCGCCATTGAATGAGATCTCACCCTCTTGGCACTGTCAGTCGATGAGATCTCACCCTCTTGACATAGTCGATGAGATCTCACCCTCTTGACATAGTCAACGAGATCTCACCCTCTTGAGATGGGCAATGAGATCTATCACCCTCCTGACACTGTCAGTCAATGAGATATGACCCTCTTGACACTGTCAGTCGATGAGATCTCACCCTTTCGACACTGTCAGTCGATGAGATCTCACCCTTTCGACACTGTCAGTCGATGAGATCTCACCCTTTCGACACTGTCAGTCGATGAGATCTCACCCTTTTGACACTGTACGAACACCTAAACACGTACCAACTGTTACAATCATAAATGATCAGTTATAATCCTACAGTCTGATTTCCACCGCCATCAGAGCCGCAATCTGCCGCTGCTGTCACTGGAAACCGAGGCCCTGCCGTTGAGCACATTGTTTGCCGGTGCCAATGCGTCAGTTGTTAACCATGCCAATAAGCACCAAGCCGCCACCGACGCGCCTCCGGCAGTTGCTGCCGAAGTTATTTCATCAACCCATGCCACAATGCTGGCAGCGTCGATGACTGCGGCTCAGCCTACTGCGGAGCCCCGACCGGGCACTGAGACCCCGCGGCTTAGCCAGAGTGCCGCGGCTAAACCGGACAGACCAGCCTACCAACTGTGGTCGCATCTGCTAGCAGCCGTATTGGCTTTCATTGTAGGCATTGGCACCATGGCGTCGCTCTGGGCTATTGTACATCGCCTGCGTTGGCAGCGTCGTCGGCATCGGCGACAGCTTCGCGAGTGTCGCTGCAGCAGCAGCAGCAACAGCGGCGGCGGCGGAGGCGGCGGCTGCGCTGTTGCCAAATCTTCAGCTGATCCTCTGCTCCGCTTGGGTGGCGGTGGCGGCGGCGCAGGCGGCGGAGGCCATTCCTGCGACTCCTCATCTGGCTTTGGCGACTGCGGCGGCGGCGGCGGCAGAGCGAAAGTTTAAAACTGAGGGCTCTAGAGGGAGGGATGGCCTATCTGTGCAAGTGTAGAGCATTATTATTATTACATGATGAGGCGCTACTCTATATAATAGCGCCACCTTTTGCTCATTTGAAGATCATATGTTTGATCTATTTGATCATATCGATTAGATCTCGACACTTGGCACTGTCAGTCGATGAGATCTCACCCTCTTGACACTGTCAGTCGATGAGATCTCACTCTCTTGGCACTGTCAGTCGATGAGATCTCACTCTCTTGGCCCTGTCAGTCGATGAGATCTCACCCTCTTGACACTGTCAGTCGATGAGATCTCACTCTCTTGGCACTGTCAGTCGATGAGATCTCACTCTCTTGGCCCTGTCAGTCGATGAGATCTCACCCTCTTGACACTGTCAGTCGATGAGATCTCATCCTCTTAGCACTGTCAGTCGATGAGATCTCACTCACCCTCTTGGCACTGTCAGTCGATGAGATCTCACCTCTTAACACTGTCAGTCGATGAGATCTCACCCTCTTGACACTGTCAGTCGATGAGATCTCACCCTCTTGACACTGTCAGTCGATGAGATCTCACCCTCTTGACACTGACTCTTGATCTCGAAAGTTTAAACTGAGGGCTCTAGAGGGAGGGATGGCTTATATGTGCAAATGTAGAACATTATTATTATTACATGATGAGGCGTTAACCTATAAAAATAGCGCACTCGCAATCTGGCGATTCCCATTCATTGTGACTACCTCTTAGGTCTGTTTAGTATTTGAATTTGTTTGTTCTTAGGCGAGTAGTAATTGTGTGCAAGTGTACAGTAGTTGTTGTGTTAGATGTGTTGTACATAACAAAGGGTGATTTTTCAACTAAACCTACCGATATGTCAGCTTCTAGTCTATCTGTCTGTCTGTCTGGCTTATGCCACGCGTTCTGTCTCCAAATCGTTATTCCAGGCTAAAAAACTGTTTCATTGCTCACTAATCAGTGCAGGTAAACCATTTTTAACGGTTAGAAATCTTTCTAATTTGAAGTTCCGATCAGGGTTTTGAACAGTAGGTTAGTGATTTTGTGAGAAATAGTGAATTGTTCTTGCTGTGCATCATTCTGTTCCATCCGATTAATTATGGAGATATTTTTATGCAAAGCAGCGGCGCGTCTTTTCCTTTTTCCCTCCAATGATTAACAGCTTCTGGATACCCCATAGGGGGCCAAACAAGTCAAAGAAATATTGAACGGCTTGGTCTCAAGGGGAGAGAAAATAACCCTAAGACAGCGGCGCGTGACTTGTCCGGCTTTCTGACTTGACCACGTTTTGTCCTCTGGGATTTAACCCCCCCCCT
Organism: Macrostomum lignano; assembly: GCA_002269645.1. Lineage (NCBI taxonomy): Eukaryota > Metazoa > Platyhelminthes > Macrostomidae > Macrostomum > Macrostomum lignano. Next base: position 163,825 of record NIVC01002374.1, read on the forward strand.
CCCCCTCACTTGCCGCTTTGAGGCAGTTCCGGCACTTGCTTGACTACAAGTGATTAGGGAGTGAATGTTAAGCAAAGCTGCCGTATTGAAATAATTACAGCTTTTTTATTTGCGTAAAAATGCAATTTAAACACACTTCTGCAGGGCTCCTAAATCACTAACTGCCTCAGTATATTAATTGTACTTTAAATTTTCTTGCTTTTATTGCTTCTCTGCTTGCCTGTTATAAAGTTGTCAAATTTTAATAGGGACTCAAACTTGACTAAGTTTTTTACGCTTCAAAAATCATATTTTTCTGTTCGAATAATTCTTTAATTATGTAAAAATCTATAAATCTTACAATTGCTTTGTTTCTTGTCTTGTAAATTTTATATTGTCTGCAACTGTGCACTACTTACTTGACTAACAGTAGTATATATTGTATGCAAACCCGGCAATTCGCCGCAGCGTAACAATCAGGGATTTATTGTTTCATTTTTTCACCTGTCGATATCGGATTTGAAAAGAGGATTGTACACCAAGCACCCGCTCCCCAAGCCGCTGTGTATGTTTCATTCAACCCATAATTTTCCATTTCAATTTGTTTCTGTACAGGCCTGTACGCATCGTTGTCTTATATTGTCTTATAATTATGCAATTGATGTGTAGCCCGTATGTACTTTTCCCATAATAATCCTCTGCTGTTGCATAGGAATCTACCTCGGTTTTTGCCAGGCATAGCAACAAGCTGGATATCAAGTCGAGCTGAATTCCAGTGATCTATTTTTCAAATAATTATACCCCTACGCCACGTAAGGTTATGCAATTTTTCGAAGTCTACTACTTCTTTGTCAGAGTAGTAGTATGAAAGCAACACAGTTAAGAACACGTGTTTCAAACTGATTTGTGAGCAGACGATGAAAGGCTTGTTAGCCTAAGATTATGCATTCAAATTTATTGCATTACATTACTGGGTCGGCAGAAACGACAAACCGCAAAATAAAATTTCATGTAACAAACTGACAGAATTACCAGAAAACAACGCTGACATAAGCACAAAATTGAGCATAAAAGTAAGTTAATGTGAATTTTTTGACAACAAATTCCTAATTACACGCGAGATTTAATTGTAGAAATTCAAAAATTTTTATTCTGGCTGCACGCACAGTATCTATGGGATGGTTGTTGTTTTCGGTATCAATTCGGTAGCTATTCCGTATTTATGGGCCACACCGTTGCTTTTCGGTATCTATGGGACACCGTTGCTATTCGGTATCTATGGGACACCGTTGCTATTCGGTATCTATGGGACACCGTTGCTGTTCGGTATCTATGGCCCACACCGTTGCTTTTCGGTATCTATGGGGCACTATGTTGCTATACGGTATCTATGGAACACCGTTGCTATTCGGTATCTATGGGACACTGACACACCGTTGCTATTCGGTCTCTATGGGACACCGTTGCTATTCGGTATCTATGGCACACACCGTTGCTAGCCAGTATCTAGGGGAACATGTTGCTATTCGGTATCTGTGCTTTGCCATTGCTAAAAGTGACTACAAAGCAACCAAATTGGTACTAAAGAGGCTTTAACTGAATAAAAAATGCAGTGGCTGATAGCTTAGAGTGATAAATTTAAGTGTTGAAAAAGCCGCTAAACTCATTTATAAATAGCTACGAATGCAGCTGCATAACCTGATGAACTTTGCTTAGTGAGATGAGAAATGATTATACTGGGCCGTAATAACTAAAATAATGTTTAACAAACGAGTACAGACTGGGTTACTACCAATGATTTCTCGATAAAGAAAAGGCACAACATGTTCTAATCAAAGTACTACTGATAAAAGAAAACAGTAGATAAGAGCGCGAGCGCGTCCCCCATTCAAAATATTTAACAATAGATATTCGGTATGCACTACTTACCTGAGCAAAAAACGCAGGTAAGTAGAAAGTGACGAATAGAAGCAGAAAAAAATTGCGCGGAAATAGAAACTACGAGACAACCAGAAGTAGGAAGCTGCTAGAACTGATGGAGTTCCATGCTAAAAATGATACAGATCGCTCTTTAGGTGAATATTTTAATCCAACGTGACAGACAAACTCGATTCCCAACTCAAATCAGCCTGAGAACCTCGGCCGAGTCCAGGAACACTCGGCCGGAGAAGCCGCCAAGCGCCAGTAGAGAATCGGCGCCGAGCGCCACCAGACCCAGACCGGCGCGCGGCACCGCCAGCTGAGCGGAGGACGCCGACAAACAAGAAGCCGATGTCGCTTTCGCCGATGCGGCGAGATTCTCGCAGCCGACCAGCGCCGGCTGATGGCCGTCGGAGCCGCCGACGAGCCACAGGTCGCCGGGGCCCAGCGAGGCCATGGCGGCGCCGCGCCTCGGACAGGCGAGCGACAGCGGCTGCGACTGCGTCGGCTCAGCGTCGTCCACGAAGTCGTCATCTGAGGAGGATCCCCGGCCGAGCATCAGGTCGGATGTGACCGGATTGGCGTCCCAGCGGTTGACGCGCGGATCCCACACTTCTAGGCTGGCCAGACAGCCGCCGCTCCAGCCGTCCGAGCCGCCGGCAACCCACAGCTGGCCCTGGGATGGCGGATGGGGCAGCTGGGTGTTCGACTGTCTGTCTGTCTGTCTGACTGTCTGTCTGACTGTCTGTCTGTCTGTCTGTCTGTCTGTCTGTCTGTCTGCCTGTCAGTCTGTCTGTCTGTCTGTCTGTCTTAGTGTCTGTCTTAGTATCTGTCTTAGTGTCTGTCTTAGTGTCTGTCTTAGTGTCTGTCTGTCTGTCTGTCTATCTGTCTGTCTGCCTGTGTCCTAGTGATAGTTAATCTATCCTTCTGACTTTCTGCTATTGGCATGTCTAAGTGACTAACGGCAGGTAACACAGGTAAAATAGGAAAGAAATGAAATTTTAGAGACGACTCTAAAACGACGAGATGTCACGTTACAGGTCGCCACGTTAGAGTCGCCTGAGAGCCACTCTAAAGTGTTTTTATTGTTTGCGACTCTGGAGCCGCAGAGTCAGATCTGAGGCGTGCCAGAGACGCTGCAGAATGACTGATTTGCGTCTAAAGCGCATCTGAGTCACTTTCAATTACATCATTGTTTTTTGTCAATATTAAACTAACCTGGGCAACGCGCATCAATGTCGCGCTGCCAGTACAGCTATCAGATACTTGCCTGGTGAGCGGCCATGCAGCACTCGTTTCTGGGTTCGGACAGTCCCGGCATTGCCTGCCAGCGGCCGACGCGCGGGTCCAACCATTCGGCGTAGCGCACCGACGCTGCGCCGTATCGGCCGCCGACGGCAAACACGGCGCCGTTTAGTTCGGCGACGGCGCAGCCGCTGCGGGCGCGCGACATCGGCGGGCCGGGCAGCCAATGGTTGCCGTCGAACTCTTCAATCTGAGCGAGCGAATGGCGAGGATTCAAGCCTCAGGGATCTGAGGAGGTGCTCAAGCTGAGGATCCAATGAGGAGGTGCTCAAGCTGAGGATCCAATGAGAAGGTGCTCAAGCTGAGGAGTGCATGATGAGGAGATGCTCAAGCTGAGGAGTGCATGATGAGGAGGTGCTCAAGCTGAGGATCCAATGAGAAGGTGCTCAAGCTGAGGAGTGCATGATGAGGAGATGCTCAAGCTGAGGAGTGCATGATGAGAAGATGCTCAAGCTGAGCAGTGCATGATGAGAAGATGCTCAAGCTGAGGAGTGCATGATGAGAAGATGCTCAAGCTGAGCAGTGCATGATGAGAAGATGCTCAAGCTGAGGAGTCCATGATGAGAAGATGCTCAAGCTGAGGAGTACATGATGAGAAGATGCTCAAGCTGAGCAGTGCATGATGAGAAGATGCTCAAGCTGAGGAGTCCATGATGAGAAGATGCTCAAGATGAGGAGTGCATATGCTCAAGCTGAGCAGTGCATGATGAGAAGATGCTCAAGCTGAGCAGTGCATGATGAGAAGATGCTCAAGCTGATGAGTGCATGATGAGGAGATGCTCAAGCTGAGGAGTGTATGATGAGAAGATGCTCAAGCTGAGCGCTCAGCCTGTGACGCTGGGCCTCCAGCTCACCGTGGCCAACTCAGAGACGCCATCGGAGCCGCCGCAGGCGAATACACGGCAGGCGCCGGTTCTGCCAACAACAGCGGCTGCAGAGAAGCGACTACGCGGGCCGCCTGCTAGCTCGGGTCCGGGACGCCAGGCGCCGCTGTCCGGGCAGTAGATCTCGCAGCTGCGCAGACACTGACCGCGATTATAACCCCGGCAACCAGCAGTTTAAATCCGCCTTCGCTTTTATCGTCCAGTCTAACAGCGCCAAAGGAGGCCCTGGGCGACAGCATGTACGGGAAATGATCGCCGTGGCCGCTAGTAGACGCCGAGTTGTCGCTGTGAAATGAGACCACGCTGCTCTGGGCGGACGAGCGGCGTCGAACCCGGCACTGCTCCCGCAGCAGGGGGTCCTCGGCTAGGGGCAGCTGGCGCACGCTCATGAGACAGAGGGAGGGGCCGAGCCGGGCGAGCAGGAGCAGGCAGCTGGCGCCAGCCCGCTGCTGCGGCTGCTGATCGATTATTGACAGCACTCGAGAGGGCAGCTGACGTGAGGAGCGCTGGTTGTTGCTCTGGGATTTATTAGGGAAGAGAGGGAGGCTGAGGCTGTTGTATTTGAAAATCACAGTGTATCAGGCTGGCTCAGCAACTGACACTCTGGGAGGCTGGCTCAGCAACTGACACTCTGGGAGGCTGGCTCAGCAACTGACACTCTGGGAGGCTGGCTCAGCAACTGACACTCTGGGAGGCTGGCTCAGCAACTGACACTCTGGAAGGCTGGCTCAGCAACTGAGGATCTGGGAGGCTGGCTTAGCAACTGACACTCTGGGAGGCTGGCTCAGCAACTGACACTCTGGGAGGCTGGCCCAGCAACTGACACTCTGGGAGGCTGGCCTAGCAACTGACACTCTGGGAGTGGGAGGCTGGTCCAGCAACAGAGGATCTGGGAGGCTGGTCCAGCAACTGAGGATCTGGAAGGCTGGCCCAGCAACTGAGGATCTGGGAGGCTGGCCCAGCAACTGAGGATCTGGGAGGCTGGCCCAGCAACTGACACTCTGGGAGGCTGGCCCAGCAACTGACACTCTGGGAGGCTGGCCCAGCAACTGACACTCTGGGAGGCTGGCCCAGCAACTGACACTCTGGGAGGCTGGCCCAGCAACTGAGGATCTGGGAGGCTGGGCCAGCAACTGAGGATCTGAGAGGCTGGCACAGCAACTGAGGATCTGGGATGCTGGCTCAGCAACTGACACTCTGGGAGGCTGGCCCAGCAACTGACACTCTGGGAGGCTGGCCCAGCAACTGACACTCTGGGAGGCTGGCCCAGCAACTGAGGATCTGGGAGGCTGGCCCAGCAACTGAGGATCTGGAAGGCTGGCCCAGCAACTGAGGATCTGGGAGGCTGGCCCAGCAACTGACACTCTGGGAGGCTGGCCCAGCAACTGACACTCTGGGAGGCTGGCCCAGCAACTGACACTCTGGGAGGCTGGCCCAGCAACTGACACTCTGGGAGGCTGGCCCAGCAACTGACACTCTGGGAGGCTGGCCCAGCAACTGAGGATCTGGGAGGCTGGCCCAGCAACTGAGGATCTGGGAGGCTGGCCCAGCAACTGAGGATCTGGGAGGCTGGCCCAGCAACTGAGGATCTGGGAGGCTGGCCCAGCAACTGAGGATCTGGGAGGCTGGCCCAGCAACTGAGGATCTGGGAGGCTGGCCCAGCAACTGAGGATCTGGGAGGCTGGCCCAGCAACTGAGGATCTAGGAGGCTGGCATAGCAACAGAGGATCTAACGCACCATGATCTTAGCGTGCATCCGACGCGAATCAATGTAATCCCTCAGCTGAGGCAGGTGGCTGGCCAGCTCAAGCTTCGCGTCGTCGGCGGCCGCAGCGTCCTCGGGACCCGAGGAGTCGGACAAAGCCACCGCAGCAGCCGCAGCGACAACAGCCGTGGCGAACTGCTGCTGCTCGCAGTCGATAACAGCCGAACCGTCTGAGGTCAGGTAGAGCAGGTGAACCTGGCCGGCGATGTGCGCCAGGAGTCGCTGAGCAGTGGCTGTCTGGCAGAAGTCGCCGAGAGTAGCGACAGCTTCGCCGTACTCCTTCGCCCCGCCGGAGCCAGTCACTGTATTCCGGTCCGCGTCCCCGTTGTCGCTCAAGTCCGTGTCGCTGTCGGACGAGTCGGAGTCGGAAGTGCGGCGGTGTCGATCCCGACAGTCCAGTATCAGACGGTGTAGGGTTCCGGCGAACCAGTCGCACAGCAGGTCGCCTATAGCGGCTGAGCTGGCGGTCTCAGTGGAGCCGACTGCGAGTGAGGACAGGTGTGTGTGCTGCCAGCTCTTGTTTGTGTGCTGCCAGCTCTTGTTTGTGTACTGCCAGCTCTTGTTTGTGTGCTGCCAGCTCTTGTTTGTGTACTGCCAGCTCTTGTTTGTGTACTGCCAGCTCTTGTTTGTGTGCTGCCAGCTCTTGTTTGTGTGCTGCCAGCTCTTGTTTGTGTGCTGCCAGCTCTTGTTTGTGTGCTGCCAGCTCTGAGCTCTTGTTTGTGTGCTGCCAGCTCTTGTTTGTGTGCTGCCAGCTCTGAGCTCTTGTTTGTGTGCTGCCAGCTCTTGTTTGTGCGCTGCCAGCTCTTGTTTGTGTGCTGCCAGCTCTTGTTTGTGTGCTGCCAGCTCTTGTTTGTGTGCTGCCAGCTCTTGTTTGTGTGCTGCCAGCTCTTGTTTATGTGCTGCCAGCTATAGTGAGTGTGCTGCCAGCTATAGTGAGTGTGCTGCCAGCTATAGTGATTGTGCTGCCAGCTCTTGTTTATGTGCTGCCAGCTATAGTGAGTGTGCTGCCAGCTATAGTGAGTGTGCTGCCAGTTCTGAATCAGTCAGTGGGTAGGTACCTAGTGACACCAATACATTACATATTAAGGGAAACCTCTATAAAGTCACACGATATAATAATACTCATACGTGGATTTCGCATGGTATTCATAGCATAACTTTCAACGGAAAGCAGCTAACAGAACCCAGTTTTTCAGGCAGTTTAAACCCAGTTTTAGTTGTAGGAGTTACCAGTAAATCGAATAGCGATACATAAATCACATGCAGTCAGCTAAAGTAGCAATTTCACTCTCACTGCTAGTGCCTGCTATGCCATCCCAAAGCGGTGTAGCTAGGAAGGCAACAAGTAAACATGTTATTGCGCACTTTTATAATCAAGTCGCGACTCGTGACTTAAGAGAAGTTTGTTAATTTTAAAGATATTAAGAATTCATATAGATTGCGTAACTCTTACCTAGCAGGTCAACTTTTATCTTAGGCAGCGGACAATCCAAGTCCAAGTCTACTATCTCTGCCAAATGCTGCACAATGTAGTTATCGATACCGTCAACTAGGCTGTCAAAGTCGGTTACTTGGGAGCGAAGCTCTGAAATATGGCACAGAGTTTTGGGAGAATTCATACAGATAGTATTAGAGGAATTCATGCCGGATTACCCGTGACACCTGTGGGATTTTAGATCAATGGGGGATTAGTGGCAACACCTGTGGGATCTGATATCCATGGGAGATTAGTAGCGAGACACCTGGGGGATCTGAGATCTATAGGAGATTAGTGGCGAACACCTGTGGGATCTATGGGAGATTAGCGACGCTTGTGGGATGAGATCCCTGGCTATGGGAGATTAGTGGCGACACCTGTGGGATCTGAGATCCATGGGAGATTAATGACGACACCTGGGGGATCTGAGATCCATGGGAGATTACTGACGACACCTGTGGGATCTGAGATCCATGGGATATTAAAGGCGAACATCTGTGGGATCTGAGATCCATGGGAGATTAGTGGCGAGACACCTGGGGGATCTGAGATCTATAGGAGATTAGTGGCGAACACCTGTGGGATCTATGGGAGATTAGTGGCGACACCTGGGGGATTTGAGATCCACGGGAGATTACTGGCGACACCTGTGGGATCTGAGATCCATGGGATGTTAAAGGCGAACATCTTTGGGATCTGAGATCCATGGGAGATTAGTGGCGAGACACTTGGGGGATCTGAGATCCATGGGAGATTAGTGGCGAGACACCTGGGGGGATCTGAGATCCATGGGAGATTAAAGGCGAACACCTGTGGGATCTGAGATCCATGGGAGATTAGTGGCGACACTAATGTGAGATCTGAGATCCATGGAGATTAGCGACACCTGGGGGATCTATAGGAGATTAGCGACACTAGTGGGATCTGAGATCCATGGGAGATTAGTGGCGACATGTGGGGGAGCTCCAAGATGCACAATCAAGCTGCGGAAAAGAAGGCACAAAAGCAGAATACACCAACCAAGCACGTTGCGCGGCTTCAACCCAGCCAGTAGTGTCTGGGCGCAGTACTTGACCAGAACAGGCAGGCGTAGGTAGCAGGCTGCCGAGTGCAGCTGGGCCAGAGCCAGAGGCTCCATCGAGCCGGGATCCGGCAGGCAGCCGGTGTAGACAAAGTGCAGCGCATGGCTAAACGCATCAGGCGTGAGATGACGCGGTAGGTTAAAGTGTCCACAGTTTGGTTCCTCAGTTAGCAGGCGCATGAAATGCGGTGACGCCGCCGCTAGAACGCATTTGTGCGCCAGAAAGCGGCGCCCGTGAACGCTAATCTGCAGATCGCAAAACATGCCCTCCTCGCGTAGCTTGGCCAGCTTGGCCAGGTGATCGGGTATGCCACTAGGCTCAGACATTTGGGATACGGTATAGCCTGTCCGTTTAAATGTTGTGGCCTCTCTGGACTGCTAATTTTAAGTGCAACGCATTCAAGCATGCAATTTTTTATTCAGAGTCTTGATGTTCAGAATGAACTTGAATAGACAATATAATGGCATGAAAACACAGTAAACACAATCATGCTTAAGCCATGGATCACTGGTTTGATTTTGTGTGCATTCATATTAGTTTGTGGCTTGTGCAAAAAATATCCTAAGGCTACATTGCTGCTAAGCTTTTGGAAAAAAAGGCCTACATTTCGGTTTACACACAATGATAAACCTTAAACTTAATTTGGTATATAAACAAAGTTTATCAGAATATAAATAAAAGAAATTTGTAATCAATTTAAATGATCAAAACATTTTGAACATTTTGCATAGGAACATGAATTTTATTAAGTCAAATGTATACTTTTACAATTAAAAAACATAAAAAGCATGTTTAACTTCATCAGAACTATATAAATAGCAATGCTATAGTACTTAGCCATTGCTACTACGAGCTATTTAAACATTTTTTAAATTATCAAGTTAGTTCATAGATAAAACAATTTCTAATCTTAGCATATTAGCATAAGGTGCTAATATTTGTTTTTATTGTAATAGGCAATCTAACAACATTGCTATTAATATTTTATTAAAATGCCATAGGGTTAATAATCTCTCTATTAAAATCTACATATACTAATTAATGTAATAAACATGACATTAGGAACAAAATTTACTCCATAATGTTTTAGCTCTAACTTTTTTTGCTTAAACTCTAGCTACATTTCAAAAAGGCTTTAGATCTTATAGTTAGACATAGTCCATTGGATTTTTAATACAAATAGTTGGTAAATCACTAGATCAGTAGCAGCATTGTTATAGACAAGATTGGCAATAGCATCGGGCAATGGGCATTGGCACTTATCACATTTTTTCTAGTATACACATACACTAAGCTATGCCTTTACTTAAAAAAATAATTATAAATAGTAAAGTGATTGCAGTTTCACTTTAACTTTATATAATTTATCCCATATATACTTAAAAAAAATTTATGAATGATATAGACATATTGTATAATGGCAACCAATCAAAAGGGTGACAGATGAAAAGGGCAACAGTCAAAAGGGCGATAGTCAAAAGGGTGACAGGGTATTAGACCAAGAACTACTTAAGTAGAAGATTGGGAAACCTTGTTTCTTTGAAAATCTTAGAATCTGCCTCCTATCAAAAGCAATAACAAGATATGTTAAGACATTAGAAATATTAGGCCTAGAATTGTAAGTGTTGGTATTGTGCATGTATATATACATTAATGTACATTTAAACAGTTCAATGAGGTTTATTTATTTTATTTATTTACTTCAAATACTGGAGAAAATTCAGCCGTGGCAACTGCTTAGCAGATGATCTACTAAAGGCAGTTAGTGAAATAAATGGACCTCACTGAACCACATTTTAACATTAATAGTGTGTCCAATATGTGTCCAGCTTTTATACATAACTGCTTGTACATTTTTAACAATGTAACAATGTATGGTAACAATACCATATATTGTTTTAACAAATACAAGTATGATACATTTTTACTGCTCTAGCAGTAACAAATACTTCTAATGTATATGGAACTTGTAATTTCAATATAAGTACACTGTAACTGTCGCCCTTTAGATTCTCGCCCTTTTGACTATCGCCCTTTTGATCTGTCACCCTTTTGACTTGCAGCCTTGTATAATGTAGTAAAAATAAATAGTATAATAAAAATAATAATGAAAAATGATAGACAAAAATTGAAACATTTTATACTATTAATAGATAAAGGTTTTTGGATAGTTTCTTCTTTTATTTTCTATCTTTATCTTTATTTTAAGTAGACATATTAGTTTTAATTTAGAAAAAAGTTTCTTTTTACTTATCAATAAATACAATTACTAAACCTATTAACTATTTACTATACTTTAGACAAAAAAATTAATTTCTTATATTTAAAAAATAGGTCCTATGCCTTACTATTTAGAATTCTTATGGCATAAATTATGACCATCAATGCCACCTTATCTATAATGTGCAAAGTAAAGATTCCAATGATATATTTTTTGATATTTTAAGATTTTGATGTCCAACTTATTTGTTTAAGTAAAAGACCCTAGGATCTTTTTTGCTTAAAAAGTTTTAATTTTTTATTGATTTTTGTATATTTTTAGTAGCTGGGTCATTTTAAGATGGCAGTGCTTATCCCCACGGTACCGTAGGAATAATTTCTGTCTTATTCCAACGGTACCGTGCGAATAATTTTCTGCTTATCCGCACGGCACACTGAGGAGATAGCTGCCCTATCTTCTACATATGCCGTGCGAATAATTTTCTGCTTATCCGCATGGCACACTGACGAGATAGCTGCCCTATCTTCTACATATGCCGTGTTTAGTACATACGATTTGAGTGCAGTATAACAACTTTGTTGAATTATTGTTGAATAAGTATACAGAAGGGTATCAGTAAAGCAGAATAACACGCATTTACACATGCATATACTAGTCTAGAACTGATTCGAGTTTATACATCATCAAGATCAACAGCTTCTTAGTATCCTCAGTTCAAATTCCCTTTCAATAAGCTATAAACTATTCACGCACAACATATATATGTAGCAGATAAAAACCGATAGGGCAGCTAGTAAAGCAGAGGAAATAAAACAGAGGACGTGTAGGGCAGCTATCTCGTCAGTGTGCCGTGCGGATAAGCAGAAAATTATTCCCACGGCATATGTAGAAGATAGGGCAGCTATCTCGTCAGTGTGCCGTGCGGATAAGCAGAAAATTATTCGCACGGTACCGTTGGAATAAGACAGAAATTATTCCTATGGTACCGTGGGGATAAGCACTGCCTTTTAAGATAGGGTGTCCTATCATGTTTTTTAACTTAAAACATTTGTAACTTTTGAACCAAAATAGATCTAGAACAAGGCTGCAAAAAGCAATCTATATCAAACTTCTAGTTATATATTTTTATATAGCTGCTTATGAATCCTAAATTAACTAAACACATAGGTCATAGTAGAGCATAAACTAGGCCTATGCTGATGGTTATTTGGTGATAAAAATGACTTGACTTAGTTTGAATTAATTTATTTGTATACCTAACTTTTATGCTTTTTCCTAGAATGTTTCCATAGTTCAGATTGTGTTTTAATGTACACTGGGTTTATGCCAGAAAAAATGACAAGACCTCATTTGTATGCCAGGTCCATAGTCCAGATCATGCTGGGTGCATGCCTGAACAAAAAATCAATAGTTACAAATGCACACTAATAAAACTGAGTGCATGTGCCCATTCTTAAAACTCTATAGGTGCTGCAACAACAAATGACCTTTTTCACATTGTGACAATAAATGACCTTTTTTATTGCATAATAGACCTTTTTGACAGATATTTGGTTTTGGCAATACTATTTATAGTAGAAAATTGATACATGCATAGATTTGTTTAAATGACTTATTACTAAAAAAATTATGATTGATATTTTCTTATTTAACAAGTCTACTTTATGACTTTCAGACTTATGTTAATGTTGGTTGCTTGCTTGCAGGTTGCAGCCATTGCTGGTTGGGTTGGGCTCCCTAAATACATATGCCCTTGTAATAGTAGTAGCAATATTAAATGACTCAGGAAAAAAGCCTGACTGGTCAATATGAAAAGCTGTTTATCTAATTTTCTTGTTAAAAGTAAATTGAATGTACTAAATCTAAATTATAGGCCTCCTCTTGGGCCTAGGCGCCTCCCGAAGTTAATATTTTCTACGAACTTATTAAATTTGAGTTTGCGCAAATTCAAATTACTTTTTGTATATTAAAAACAAAGCAAAACACGCCAAGTACAGTAAACTTTGTAGCACAAAATAATATTAGCTTTAAGAAAAAATTATTTTAGTATATTTAAATCTTTCGGTTTCACACAAGTTGTGTAGGCTGAAGTATTTATGGTGACGTTTAAATTTGACTCTCCGGCCCGATCGACGAGGCGCCGCGCGGCTCTGCGCTGCCCTGCCCGCCGACTAATTAGGTCTATGAGCAAGGACAAACCTATGCAATTTTTGCCTTTTTTAATAATTCCTGTTCTGTATTTAAATACAGCCTGTTGTTCTATTGTTTTTCGTTGAAGACCACCCGAAGATGCTGTTAAATATATTAGACCGAAAGGCGTGCTTTTAATTAAATACAAAATTTAGTACTGTGATTAGTTCTGTAATTTGTAAATTCTGTAAAACAAAGTTCTGTAATGTGTAAATTATAAACTTTTACTAGGGCCTAGTACTGTTTTATTTCTAAGTATATATTAGGGCGCCCAATAAAATGCAGAATCCACAGCGGAATTGGAATAGTAATAGAATAGCTCAGTAAAATGCGGAATCCGTAGCGGAATGGTATAATGCAGAATGAGCAATGGAATCCAGTAACTTTAACTAAAATGCAAATGCAAAGTAGCTGAAGTGCATTTTGATCTATTATTATATATAATCTTATAACAATAAAGCTTTCAAAATTTTACCAAACTACTAGAGAGAAAATTATAATACTTTTCAACACCCATCAGCCATGTTATTTATGAGAGAACCTATATTACTACTTTGAGTAAGGTCCAGTAGATGCTGCTATTTCTAGTTCAGTTTGCCTCCATATAGAATCATATTCAAATTTCTTTATATTGATGCAGGCCCTTCGCAAGTTTATAATATCCCACCGACTTGTCACCAAGTTGTTGTAGGCGTTCTCTCTATTTCTACTGGATCCCACAGCTGATACCAAGTTGTACCAGGCCTTCTGGCTCTCTCTATTTAATTCTAAAGTTTAATCACTGAACTGCACTAAAACTGCTAAATTTGCTATTTCTAAGAATCCTATTTCTATATACTTATATGTACTTTTACGTTATGGGCTATCGTCGCTACGAATTACCCTTGGTAGCTTCAGTGCCCGAGCGGCAAGACACTGCTGACTACTGCTAAATTCCTAAAATTATCCAGTCCAAACACGGCGTTTACCACAGACCGAGGGGTTTCCGGCTTCTTTTAGTACTGTCTCTTACGACTTAGAACTGCATCACGCTAATCTGAGCAACCTGAAAATAATCCCTTCCTGGGTAATCCAACCTTTCTACACTGGGTATTCCACCCTTTGTACTGGGTATTCCACCCTCTTTGCACTGGGTATTCCACCTCTTTACTGGGTATTCCACCCTCTTTGATCAGCAATCCCTGCTTATCACTGTACTGGCAAAACGCTTTCTGCTATCCAACACGGTAACTTAGTCTGCAATACTGCTTCAAAGGACTAATTCAGAAGAACCAAGAAATCTTTTCCTGTTTCCTGTTAACTGATTAGGAAATCGAAAGGTTGAGGTTTCGTTTTATTTTGGCCTTGTATTTATACTAGTAATTAGAGTCTTGTTTCATTGGCTTACGTATCTAACATTAAAACAAATGAATGGCTAAAACAAATTATTCGCATCATTAAAACAAAATATTATTCAGTAAAACAAATTTACGAATTAAAACAAATCATACGGTACTTATTATTTTGGCGGGAATTTAATTTCGCGGAAACAAACTAATTTTCTAGGAATAAACATAAGCCCTTCTACAATATATCTTTTTTATATAGTTAAATTGCTGTTGGCAAAGCTATATATATTTAAAATTTCATTTTTTATCCTTACATTTTTCATTTTATGTTAGTGGATTCCATAGTCAGGAAGGTGGCAAGTGCACGCGGGGAATCAATTTATGGAAAAATCCTTGGTGCACGCCAATGTACACCAATTTTTTAAAACCCTTAACATGACGTTTCTGTTGCATGCCAAAAATCTTGAATACCAAAAATCATGTACGCCGAAAATTGTAGTATACCGTATTAGATACTATTTTTAAATAAATTTTCTACTTACGTTAAACAAAGTTTATATAGAAAAAGGAAATTCGCTTCAAAGAACATAGTGAGTATCAAAAACTTTTTCTTCACATTTCAAGAAACAAATAAACTAAAAGTCTACAAGAGTCACAAAATAAGAGCGTTTAAAAGTTATTAGATATTTTAATTTTAATGTTGGCTAGTAGAGTGTAGGCCTGGACTGTACGCATTTGTTTCCCATTGATATTCGCATTGATATTCGAATTTTAACAAAAGCAAAATACTAAAAGCAACCCGTAGCATGAAACTTTACACAGAGTAAACTGCAACCGCGAAACGACTATTGGTCAAGTTTCAGCTCGATATGTAACTTTGGCTCTGAGCAGGAGCGATTTTCGATGTGTTCCATTTAAATACATGTGATTCCAAAATTCGTATTGATATTCGAGTACAGGTACTTCTGCTTCACTGATCTTGACGAAACTTTACACAGAGTAAACTGCAACCGTGAAACGACTATTGGTCAAGTTTCAGCTCGATATGTAACTTTGGCTCTGAGCAGGAGCGATTTTCGATGTGTTCCATTTAAAATACATGTGATTCCAAAATTCGTATTGATATTCGAGTACAGGTACTTCTGCTTCACTGATCTTGACGAAACTTTACACAGAGTAAACTGCAACCGTGAAACGACTATTGGTCAAGTTTCAGCTCGATATGTAACTTTGGCTCTGAGCAGGAGCGATTTTCGATGTGTTCCATTTAAAATACATGTGATTCCAAAATTCATATTGATATTCGAGTACAGGTACTTCTGCTTCACTGATCTTGACGAAACTTTACACAGAGTAAACTGCAACCGTGAAACGACTATTGGTCAAGTTTCAGCGCTCGATATGTTAACTTTGGCTCTGAGCAGGAGCGATTTTCGATGTGTTCCATTTAAAATACATGTGATTCCAAAATTCGTATTGATATTCGAGTACAGGTACTTCTGCTTCACTGATCTTGACGAAACTTTACACAGAGTAAACTGCAACCGTGAAACGACTATTGGTCAAGTTTCAGCTCGATATGTAACTTTGGCTCTGAGCAGGAGCGATTTTCGATGTGTTCCATTTAAAATACATGTGATTCCAAAATTCGT
>NIVC01002375.1:0-80164 GCA_002269645.1 Macrostomum lignano
ATCATTAAGTAGAAGGTTTATAGGCAAATTTTTAACACAATTATGGCATATTGCACAAGGTGTTGTACTTGAAAATCTTGAATATCTGGTGCTTGTAGCCATTTATTGAAAAAAAGTTAATAGAAAAAATTACATCTATGCATGTAATTACATGTACAACATGCATCAAAAATGAGCAAAGCAATAAGCATGAATAAAGCACAAATTTATGTGATTGCACACAAATGGCACACTGGTAGTTAGACACAAAGCCTGTGGAAAATCAGCCTTCAAAAATTTTTCTGTAGTTCGGGAGTGCCAAGTCCTTCTTCTCACACTACAGTGGTCCTTGCCTATATAGCCATACGTAGACGTCAGTCTCTCACAAACCAAAAAAAATAAATGCTTACTTCCTTGGTAGGGAAACTCGTTGAGATGGTGACCAGGAACAAAGCCAAAATGCATATTGACAACCTTATGCCGAAAAAAAACTGTCAGATGAATTAAGTACCAAAACATGCTAGAGTGCTTATTGTACTCTTGCCAATATAAGATACAAGTAGAGATGTAGAGATATTGTAGTCAGCAGAGACAATTCATCTATATTATCAAAATGAGCTTGTTAGTGAGAAAGATTATATACCAAAACAGGGTGCAGCATATTCTGTGTTAGGCCTCTTGCATAGTGTACATAGCAAAATGACAACAAATGTACATAAAGAAAAACTGCCTCCTGTATAGTGTTAATATTGCTGATAGATCTACCTAAAGTAAAGTGCTTCAGAGCGGTAGAAGGCAAATACAAGTATAACGTACTTTCCATTCCAGTGTCCAAGTTAGATATGAGCATGCCTTCAGGCAACTGTTGCTAGGGAATATCTCAGCTTGTGAAGCATCTTATGTGTGTCTAAAGTGTCTTTTTAAAGCAGAGACATGCATAAAACAGCTGTGCAAATTTCATGCAGAAAGACCAAAGTGAGATAATGTAGCGGCTTCTCAAAAAACTACTATATACAGTATTTGGTATATTGGGAAACGTTGTAACAACATTTGCTAGGGAATATCTCAGCTTGTGAAGCGTCTTTGTGTGTGTCTGAGGTGTCTTTTTAAAGCAGAGACAAGCGTAAAAGTTTCTATAAATACACAGTATCTTGCGTAATAAATAGACAATTTTGTTAAACATTTACTGAACAATTTCTGAATGTCTGTCTGAATGTCTGTCAGGAAACCAATACATGCAATAAAGCTATAAAATAAATTTTCTTCAGTTTTTAAAAGTTTAAAACATCTATAAAAGCACAAATTATTTACATATAGCCTTATTTTTAATAAAATGATTTGTTAAAACAGTAAATGAATTTTTGAAAATAAAATGACTCCAATAAAAATGATAGAAAAGCTCTAATAATGCAGGGTTTTATTTTTTGCCAGAGACAAGGTGCAAAATTGCACCTTATGCTTATTTTTAGGATGCAATTTTAAGGCTTATAGAGTGTAGTTTTTTTTCTTTTCTCAAGGCAGTGCAAATGAGGTTTAAACAAAAAATAAGTTATGAGACTGCATCTAAACTGCACCCACTTTTTAATTTCAGGGTGTGATTTTAAAATTTAGGGTGCATATGCACACTGTGCACAAAAAATAAACCCAGTAATAATGTATTTATTTACTTTAAGTATATTATAATATTACATTCTACAACCATAGTCAGGATGATGTACATTATGCTAGAAATTTCTGGCGTACAATTGAAAATTTAACTTTTTTTTGTATACAATTGGCATAAAAAATGAGGCAAAATATATTTGGCGTACCTTTTTATGTGATGCTGTGGCATAAATACGCCAAGCATCGTACACCAACTCCAACCTCCACGCCAAAGTTAATATTAACAATTGTTGGCATAACGCTGTAACCTCAGAATCTTATTATAAAATCATAAAAACCATAAAACTCGTAAGATGAAAGTTCATAACTATTCGTGATTTATAAAAATTTAAAATTCCATGCAAACTAATTGTGTAATTTTCTAAAAAAAACTTAAACAAAAAATTAGAAGTGTAAAAATATACAATATGATGTTAACTAGTGCGTTGTATTTGGTGAGTGAAGTGGGTAGAGTAGGGGTGTTTATAAAGTAGGCAAAAAGGTGTAACACGCAAAAAAGGTCATTTATTGTCGCAAAGCCTAGAAAACCTGGCGTAAGTTCCTAGGACCTTGGCGTACCTTTCAGTATGAAGTGGCATAGATTTTTAGGGGACTTTGGTGCCTATGGTGACTATGGTGCTACAACATATTTACCATTTTTAAGGGTTTATTTGTTTTATCACTTTTGTTACTATTGACAATGTGTATTTTGTAGAGTTTGTTTGCAATAAATACTGTATTCATACGTAAGTATTTAAGCATACAAATTCCTGTAAAGATAGGAAAATTGCATTTTACTCAGTTTCTACTATAAAAATTCTCTTCTTCGTGCATACACCTGCTATGATACCTATTTATGTGTAATTTCATTGTTCTTTGTCACTTAATAAGCATACAGTAAGTAAGCATCTGATTTGGAAGCTAGGTAACACATTGAAATTCCCATAAGGATCAGAAAATTGCATTTTACTCAGCTTCTATTAAAGTTATTTGGAAAATTCTTTTTCTTTTGCATACATGCCACAATGCTACATATTTTAGTGCAATTTCATTGTTCTTTGTCGTCTCATAAGCCTATAGGAAGCATTTGATTTGGATTCCAGGTTCACATTTTGTGGTACCATTAAAATTTTAATTTCAATGAAAAATGTCAAACAAAAATTGTGAATTGGTCTATTTGGACTTTTAAAATGCTTTTTGTGGTTTTTTACTCATTTATTCAACAATGTAAAGCATGAAACAATAAATTTTATCCAGAACTATTTTAAAGACTTTTCTGTCTTTCAAAAAGCTTTTTTAGATAAAGTACCTTCTATTGAATGTCCGCAGATGTGTTTTACTGTTTTATCCCATATTTTTGCATTTTGCCCTATTCTATTATAATATTAATTATTTTACTATCTTATTTCTCATCTAAATGTATCATCATATAAATTGTGGTAGATTAAAGTTATTTTTTATATTTAAAGTAAAATTAATATTTTAGTTCTAAATCAATTTTTTTAGTCGAGTCAATCTTTGATTCAGTCTTTAGTTTAGAATCAAAATTTAAATTTAAATTGACAATCTAAATTTTTCAATGCAAAATTAGGTTCAAAGTTTGGAATATCAAATCAAAACCAAGTTTAAATCTATCATTAGTATCATTTTTCACATTGTCTTTGCTGTTTTTTAGTAAGCAAAATGACTAGTACTATATTTTTTAGATAAATTGGTAGAGGACAAAATTATTTTCAGCTATTATAAATATATATTTTTTTATTAAAATTGATTCCAAAAGAAAAATTAGTATAACATACTTTTTTACTTTTATTTTTAACTTAGTTTGTAATATTGCAATATATAATAGCTATATATGTTTTGGCATTAGTATATACTAGCCTAGTAGTCCTTATTACTTATTATAAAAGATCCTTAAAGTATTAAAGGATAGCCATTTCATTTAATCTTTTTTGATTTTTATCAGAACCCCTTATTCAATATAATATATTACAATAGATAACAAATTTTTAGACAACAATCACTGTTTAACTTACTAGTTTTAGTAGACAATCACCATTGAGATTAGTCTTTGTTTTCTGTTTAAATAGAAGAACTACAATATTTGTATCAGTTAAAGTTAAATAGTCATTAAACAACCAGCCTATTTATAAACAGCTTTGAAGCTGTTAATTTTTATGTAACTTTTAAAAAAAGATTGTGTTCTATGTTACAAAACTACAAAAGAAAAAGTAAGATATTTTTCATGGAATGCTACACATGAAAAGCAGATTTGAATTCAGGAAGGAACTTTTAAAAATTCAAAGCTTTATCTAATAGGTATCATTGGGTACTACTACTACATTGGGAACCTACTGAATATTTCACAAAAGTAAGCATTACACTCTTGGTTAAAAAGCATTTGTATATGCTTGTATATATAAACTAGTAATATTGAAATGATGGTCTTCCAAAATTGAGAAGGGATGATGGTTCACACTGCACTTGACTCTATCTACAAGTTTGTAATCCACAATTCTCTTTGCACTTGCACATAATTGAAGCCAAGGACTCTGCATTTTATTTTGAGACACCATGTGCATAAATTGTATTAGTATGAAAGATTATTAATGACCTAAAAAAGTTTATAAACTTTATTAAATTTAAATTTAAATTTTTGTTTTCATTTAGTTATAATGATAAATCTCAGATTTGAATTTAAATTTGAATTGAGAAATTGAGAAATAGAATTTCATTTCTATTGATTTCAATAATGGGACCATGGGTCACAATTAATGCTCTTTGTTTTTTGTCAGAATCACACTGCCACTGGCACCAAGAGGCCAACTGACATCAATCTAAATCTTCTGAATTATAGAAAGTATGGTACTAAAACTAAAAGATATTCAGCTTAGAAAAAACATTGAAAAGAAAACACAACTGGGATGCTATAATAAACTGGGTCTGTGATGATGCACACCATAATAAAAGTTAATTAGTTTGTTTACCTCATAATTGCTAGCTGCTATGGTACAATTTAATGGCACAGAACTTATCCCTTCCCAACAGGTCACCCTATGTGGCCTATAAGGTTACAGTTGCTATCCCAGTGCTGCAGGCTTTCATAACATTCTTCGTAGTGGCCAATTTTGCCCGGGCAACATTCCTGGATCCTGGCACCTATCCTCAGTGCGTGCGCAACGAATCAGACGATGACGATAGCCGGGGCACTCTGTTTAAAAGTGTTGAAATTCGCGGCTGTCAGTCCAAAATTAAATGGTGCTCCACCTGCAGGTTTTACCGGCCGCCAAGGTAAGCAAATATTTTATTCGTTAATTTAATTGGGAGCTTGAGTCCCCGAGTCTTAAAGATGAGATTTTCAGATACCGCTTTTAAAGATGAGATTTTGAAATCCCATTCTTAAAGATGAGGTCTTAAAGTCCCATTCTCAAAGATGAGATTTTGAAATCCCATTCTTAAAGATGAGATCTTAAAGTCCCATTCTCAAAGATAAGATTTTGAAGTCCCATTCTTGAAAATGAGATTTTGGAATCCCATTCTTAAAGATGAGATTTTGAAGTCCCATTCTCAAGGATGAGATTTTGAAGTCCCATTCTCAAGGATGAGATTTTGAAATCCCATTCTCAAATATGAGATTTTGAAATCCCATTCTTAAAGATGAGATTTTGAAATCCCATTCTTAAAGATGAGATTTTGAAATCCCATTCTCAAAGATGAGATTTTGAAATCCCATTCTCAAAAATGAGATTTTGAAATCCCATTCTCAAAAATGAGATTTTGAAATCCCATTCTCAAAAATGAGATTTTGAAATCCCATTCTCAAATATGAGATTTTGAAATCCCATTCTTAAATATGAGATTTTGAAATCCCATTCTCAAAGATGAGATTTTGAAATCCCATTCTCAAAAATGAGATTTTGAAATCCCATTCTCAAAAATGAGATTTTGAAATCCCATTCTCAAGGATGCGATTTTAAGACCCCATTCCCAACGATGAGATTTTGAAATCTCGTCTGTCTTGTCGAAGACGAGAAATGCCAGTATTTAAAATTTAAAATAAATTAAAAAGACAATTTTTAGAGATAGAAATTAAAGTGAATGCAATTGGATATAGATGTGTCAAAAATGTTAGATGATTGTCATTTGCAATAATAAATAAGAAAGACAGTCCCAACGTCCCCCAGGTGCTCCCACTGCTCCTCATGCGATCGTTGCATTGACACTTTTGACCATCACTGCCCGTGGGTGAACAACTGCATTGGTCGCCGCAACTACAGAGCATTCTTCTTCTTCCTGTCATCTCTGACCGCCCACACAATCTCTGTGCTGGCTGCTAGCATCTACTTTGTTGTGCAGCATAGGGAAAATTTGCGTCAAGTTGGTCCCATCGTTGCCATAGTGATTGTGTGCGTTGCCGGGCTGCTGGTCTTTCCCATTGCTGGCCTTACCGGCTTCCACATCTACCTGATTAGCAAGGGCGTTACTACTAATGAGCAGGTGAGTGTTTTTTCGATTTCAAAAGATCCTCAGTTGCTGGGCCTCCAGCCTCCCAGATCCTGAGTTGCTAGACCAGCCTCCCAGATCCTCAGCTGCTGGGCCAGCCTCCCAGATCCTCAGTTGCTGGGCCAGCCTCCCAGATCCTCAGTTGCTAGGCCAGCCTCCCAGATCCTCAGCTGCTGGGCCAGCCTCCCAGATCCTCAGTTGCTGGGCCAGCCTCCCAGATCCTCAGCTGCTGGGCCAGCCTCCCAGATCCTCAGTTGCTAGGCCAGCCTCCCAGATCCTCAGTTGCAGGGCCAGCTTCCCAGATCCTCAGTTGCTAGGCCAGCTTCCCAGATCCTCAGTTGCTAGGCCAGCCTCCCAGATCCTCAGTTGCTGGGCCAGCCTTTCGGATCCCTAATTAGCTCAAGCCTTAATCCTCGCAGAGCCAGCAAGCCAAACCCTCCCACGCATGACAGGTCACTCACAAATACGACGTAGAGAATCCGTTCGATGAGGGCTGCAGCAAAAACTGTCTGCAGACCCTGTGCGGCTCCCAGTTCCCCTACCCGGTTCGACCGTTCAAGAAGCGACCAACCTCAGTGGCGTCCGGCACTTCCGCAGCTAAGAAGCTGCCAGAGAACCGCGCAAGCCTGCTGCACTATCAAGTTGACGCCGAGGGCGATAAGATCGCTTACGAAACGGCGTACGAACCCGCGACCACAGTTGGCGCCAATTCTAGTGCTAAAGATGATAATCAACAAAAAGATTTGCCTATGCCAAGTGCCAGACCGCCTGTGCCTACAAATGGTGCTTATGCATCGCCCAGACCGAGACCCGTGAGTGTGAGCTATTTAGCAATCAAAGTACTCCAATGTCGTTACCCATTCTCAGAGCAGAGCTTGTTAGATAGAGCCTGGCTGTGTAAATCTATTTGCAAAAGCCAAGAAATAGAGAGAACTTTCTGTTGCGTCTGAATTGTAGATTCAGTTTAGACTAGTATTTGTAGTAGTTTATCTCTTATCTATATGGTATTAAAGAACTTTGTTTACTATGTAATGTATGAATTGTAGCTAGTGTTTCAGATGAGGTGCCGCGTTAATACTGCTTTTTATTTTTTTTTCTTACATAAAACGAAATTACTAAATTAGAATGCAACTCCCATGCCCCTCCACCCCAATGTACACTGTTTCCTAACCCAGCATTTATGTACGCTTTCTGTTTCCTAAACCAGCCTCACCACCCCAATGTACGCTCTCTGTTTCCTAAACCAGCCTCACCACCCAATGTACGCTTTCTGTTTCCTAAACCAGCCTCACCACCCAATGTACGCGCTCTGTTTCCTAACCCAGCCCACCACCCCAATTTACGCTCTCCGTTTCCTAACCCAGCCCACCACCCCAATGTACGCTCTCCGTTTCCTAACCCTGCCCCACCACCCCAATGTACGCTCTCTGTTTCCTAACCCAGCCCCACCACCCCAATTTACGCTCTCCGTTTCCTAACCCAGCCCACCACCCCAATTTACGCTCTCCGTTTCCTAACCCAGCCCCACCACCCCAATTTACGCTCTCCGTTTCCTAACCCAGCCCACCACCCCAGTGTACGCTCTCTGTTTCCTAACCCTGCCCCACCACCCCAATGTACGCTCTCTGTTTCCTAACCCAGCCCCACCACCCCAATTTACGCTCTCCGTTTCCTAACCCAGCCCACCACCCCAATTTACGCTCTCTGTTTCCTAACCCAGCCCCACCACCCCAATTTACGCTCTCCGTTTCCTAACCCAGCCCACCACCCCAATTTACGCTCTCTGTTTCCTAACCCAGCCCCACCACCCCAATTTACGCTCTCCGTTTCCTAACCCAGCCCACCACCCCAATTTACGCTCTCCGTTTCCTAACCCAGCCCCACCACCCCAATTTACGCTCTCCGTTTCCTAACCCAGCCCCACCACCCCAATTTACGCTCTCCGTTTCCTAACCCAGCCCCACCACCCCAATTTACGCTCTCCGTTTCCTAACCCAGCCCCACCACCCAGTGTACGCTCTCTGTTTCCTAACCCTGCCCCACCACCCCAATGTACGCTCTCTGTTTCCTAACCCTGCCCCACCACCCCAATGTACGCTCTCTGTTTCCTAACCCTGCCCCACCACCCCAATGTACGCTCTCTGTTTACAGGCAGTTATCGGAGGTCCAGCAGGCCAGATGGAGCCCCTGCTGCCTCCGCCACCGCAGACTCAGCCAACAGTTCACTATCTTCGCCGAGACCAACAACAGCAGCAGCAGCAGGTGCCCAGCCCTAACGAGCCTTTCGCCTTCAATAGCACTCAGACTCCACAGCCGCAGCCAACTCTGAGGCATTCAATGCTGCCTCCTCATTCTGTGCCTCAGCCAATTCGACGACTGACTCATTATCCGCATAGCAACAGCGCTAGGGGGGCGCCAGTTATTAATGCACAGGCAGTGCCCCATGGAATCGGTGTCGCACCCAGAGCCAGTATGGAAACCCTGAGCAGCCGACCAGGCAGCATGGCATTCGGCAATGCACCTGTTGGACTGCAGCACCAGCACCAGCAGCCGCTGTCTCCACTGCAGGACGTGTCCAACGCTCTGACTGACTACAACGAAGACGATATCGAACGCAGAGTTCTGTCGTTTTAATCTACGTAGCCAAAGCGATTAACATTTATCAACTTTTTATTTAGGTGATTTGTTTAAAAAATACAGCCCAACTTAAGATTTAGCGAATTTATTTTAATTTGTTGTCTTTTTGTAATGATGATAAATAACAAAAATCAGTCACTGCGCCTACTCATTTTTATGAGAACATGTATCATTTTTTATTAAATCTATCATAAGCGCGAATGATGCTACTCACAGTTCTCATTACATAGTAGTAGTAATAGTAGTAGCGGTACATTATTTTGTATTTATTTAGTTATTGTATATTATCTGTATGTTTACTTAGTGGGACTGTGAATCCATACCTTTCATTATCGTATTGTATGTAAATTATTTAATTTAAATTTCATTTTAATTTTTGAAATTTTCATACAAAAACTTGTTAAGACACTTTTTGTTTATCGGTTGCCGTGACAACCTGGTTGCTAACCGGAAACGGGCGCAAGCTTAACAGAATCAAAAGCTGTGAGATATTTAACCTAAGCGAGATTATCTAATCTGATCATGAGATTATCAAACCCGATCCTGAGATTATCAAACTCGTTCATAAGATTATCAAACCCGATCCTGAGATTATCAAACTCGTTCATAAGATTATCAAACCCGATCCTGAGATTATCAAACTCGTTCATAAGATTATCAAACCCGATCCTGAGATTATCAAACTCGTTCATAAGATTATCAAACCCGATCCTGAGATTATCAAACTCGTTCATAAGATTATCAAACCCGATCCTGAGATTATCAAACTCGTTCATAAGATTATCAAACCCGATCCTGAGATTATCAAACTCGTTCATAAGATTATCAAACCCGATCCTGAGATTATCAAACTCGTTCATAAGATTATCAAACCCGATCCTGAGATTATCAAACTCGTTCATAAGATTATCAAACCCGATCCTGAGATTATCAAACTCGTTCATAAGATTATCAAACCCGATCCTGAGATTATCAAACTCGTTCATAAGATTATCAAACCCGATCCTGAGATTATCAAACTCGTTCATAAGATTATCAAACCCGATCCTGAGATTATCAAACTCGTTCATAAGATTATCAAACCCGATCCTGAGATTTATGAAGCATCTATCTTAGTAATAATAAAACATTTCAGATAGTCATCTGCTCCTAGAGGCAATTAGGTTGTCTGGTGTCACCTAATTAATCCATTCCCAATACCTAAAGCGAGAATATTCCAAAGCAATTTTTATCAAAAGGTACTTGCGGCCGAATGCTTAGTGTCTTGCTTTCATACTTGTAGCATTTTTCAATTTGTTTATTTTAGAATTTATTACAACTGTGTTTCTTCCTCCTCTGTGCCCTCATCGTGCCTGCTGGTTTGGTGCTGCCCGTCTCTGCTTAAACCTGTTTTATCTGCTTGTTTGTACTTTTAATTATTGCTGTTGCTAGCCGCTGTGTACTTTTCCCGTACTATTGTATACTAACTTCATTTAACTGGTATTGTCAAATACTTTGCTATCATTCCTGAGCGATGGCCATGGCCACTCCTCAGCCCCACCTCATCCCAATCTCTTCCCCATCTTATCCCCATCTCTTCCCATCTCTTCCCATCTCTTCCCATCTTATCCCCATCTCTTCCCATCTCTTCCCCATCTCTTCCCATCTCTTCCCATCTTATCCCCATCTCTTCCCATCTCACCCCTATCTCATCACATTTCTTCCCCATCTCATCCTTATCTTATCACATCTCTTCCCCATCTCTTCCTATCTTATCCCCATCTCTTCCCATCTCTTCCTATCTTATCCCCATCTTTTCCCATATTATCCCCATCTCTTCCCAATCTCAGTCCTATCTCATCAAATTTCTTCCTCATCTCATCCTTATCTCATCACATCTCTTCCCCATCTCATCCCTACATCCTCCCTATTTCTTCCCCACCTCATCCCGATCTCTTTTCCACCTTATCCACCTCTTGTCGCCCCTCTTCATCGCAATGCTGAACACAATTGATTTTGTGCCGTATTAGCAAAGTGTAGGAATGAAAACGGTAATATTACATTTGTATGTATAACAGAAATTTCAACTGCACATTTATCTGATTGACGCGGCGTACAAGCACCTATTTCCTATTTGTGCTACTTAGTTAGTAGCAATTTGCGCTAGTGAGTACAATAGGATGAGTGTGGTTTTTTCGTGGAAAGATGCTAATGTCAGTGTTAATGCAGTAAGCAGCTCTTGTTTCTTATTGAACTACTGTTAACCTATTTAATAAATATTGTTGCTAACGGATAATGATGAGCACCGCTAATTTAATTTTCTTATTTTGTGAACAAAGGTTTTTTATTGATATAAAACTGATTTTATGACTGCTTTTGACTGAGTTTTTTTCTGTTTTGGATTTAACTGCATGTGGGGTCTTTAATGGGTAACTGGTAACTGCTTCTGACCTTCTACACCTACTGCCCTCTACTTATCTACTCTCAGCCGTATCTACTCTCAGCCTTATCTACTCTCGACACCATCTACTCTACTCGTACAATATCTGCATTCTACCTGGTCTATCCACTCTCTACCCTATCTACGCTACACCCTATCTACACTCTACCCTATCCACTCTCTACCCTATCTACGCTACACCCTATCTACACTCTACCCTATCTACTCTCTGCCTTATCTACACTCTACACTACACTATCTACCCTATCTACCCTACCTATCTGCACTCCACCCTGTCTACTCTCTACCCTATCTACATTCTACACTGTCTACTGTCTACCCTTACATTCTACCCTGTCTACTCTCTAACCTATCTACATTCTACCCTGTCTACTCTCTACCCTATCTACATTCTACCCTGTCTACTGTCTACCCTATCTACATTCAACCCTGTCTACTGTCTACCCTATCTACATTCAACCCTGTCTACTGTCTACCCTATCTACATTCTACCCTGTCTACTGTCTACCCTATCTACATTCAACCCTGTCTACTGTCTACCCTATCTACATTCAACCCTGTCTACTGTCTACCCTATCTACATTCAACCCTGTCTACTGTCTACCCTATCTACATTCTACCCTGTCTACTCTCTAACCTATCTACATTCTACCCTGTCTACTCTCTAACCTATCTACATTCTACCCTGTCTACTGTCTACCCTATCTACATTCAACCCTGTCTACTGTCTACCCTATCTACATTCAACCCTGTCTACTGTCTACCCTATCTACATTCTACCCTGTCTACTGTCTACCCTATCTACATTCTACCCTGTCTACTGTCTACCCTATCTACATTCTACCCTGTCTACTGTCTACCCTATCTACATTCTACCCTGTCTACTGTCTACCCTATCTACATTCTACCCTGTCTACTCTCTAACCTATCTACATTCAACCCTGTCTACTGTCTACCCTATCTACATTCTACCCTGTCTACTGTCTACCCTATCTACATTCTACCCTGTCTACTCTCTACCCTATCTACATTCAACCCTGTCTACTGTCTACCCTATCTACATTCTACCCTGTCTACCGTCTACCTTTTCTACTCAACCGTATACTATATACTTCGAAGGAATATATATAATAGAGCATTGTTTTTCAGAAGATCACCCCTCAGTCTATAATTGAAAGGTGATTAAATTTAAGCTAAATTTTTTCAACACTGCAATCAGGGAAAATTTCCAACTCGAGTATATAAAGAACAGTTTGTACCAAAAAAACTCGCAGATTATCGAATTCAGACGCGTCAGTGGTTCAACTGCTGATTAAAATATTATTAATAATTTCAACCAACGCTCTATCCAACAGTTGAAACACCAACGGTCTGTGCAATTTCGATTGTTAGAAGTGCAAACACACAACAGTAAAATTACAGCTTACCTTTGAAATTTTACAACTCTACATATATATATTTCGATTGTTCCAACAACTATTAACAATTTCCTCTGTCGCCGAGATCGGATGTAAGCTGGAACTGAATTTATACTGAGAGCAAACCTCTTTCCCCACCTGCCTCATCACTCTCTGAGGTGGGGTTGACTGGCTGCTGTGTTGCTGCCCTCAGCGTCCAAGGAGGCCCGGACCTAAAACCTGGAGCTCGGACAGAGCCTGTTTTTTAGACAACTAGCGGCTGACTGAAGTGTCTAGAAATGAATCACTCCAGGTTTTGATTTTGGGGCTCCTTGGTCCAGTCCTCGAGTACACTGGCTACATTCGATTGCGCATCCCCAGTACCTGCCTCTCTTCTCTCTCTCTCTCGTCTCTCTCGGTTTTACAAAAAGAGGCTGACTGAGCGAGCGGAACTGCCATGCAATCCGTTGATGATGATGAGAGGAGGAGGCTGCATGGATTCGCGCGCGTTTGCAGGTGCGGGAAGAATTGGGAAGGCAGATTTCATTTCATTTGCAGAAAAACATCCCATCGAGAGCAATGCTGCATACAGTGAGTGGAGTGGCTCGGGTTCAGCGCGTTTGAGCTTTGATTGAAGTTAATTAAACTGATTGCTAATTCCTGTTCGTGTCTAGTAACTGTATGAATGTACTTTGGTTCAGAGAGAGTTGAAAATGATTTTTTAAGTTTAATTCCGACTTCTTTAGGGCGGACTGCCCATGTTGTGTATGCAAGATTAAAAAACCAAATAATTTCTATCAAAAAATGGTTAATCCCACCTGAGCACCTGAAGCTTGAATTTGATGAATATAATTAAGAATCTTTAATCAGGATCAGATTTCTCTAATAATTAGAAAGTTTTTTTATCGTTTGTTACAATTATTCAACCGGCTGATAAGTTTCAATTTATCCAACTGACCCAACTACCAGCTCTCTTATCGTTTGATGGGATTTCAAATTTATGTAATTTAATGCACATTATTTGACAAAAATGCCAAATCGACTGCCACGGACAGCTGACAAGAGCGGCCGCAACCTTTAGGGGAACCAATATTTGTCTCTCTTGGTGGGCGCTCCTGTCCCTTGGAGGGCGCTCCTGTCCTTGGTGGGCGCTCCTGTCCCTTGGTGGGCGCTCCTGTCCCTTGGAGGGCGCTCCTGTCCCTTGGAGGGCGCTCCTGTCCCTTGGTGGGCGCTCCTGTCCCTTGGAGGGCGCTCCTGTCCTTGGTGGGCGCTCCTGTCCCTTGGAGGGCGCTCCTGTCCTTGGTGGGCGCTCCTGTCCCTTGGTGGGCGCTCCTGTCCCTTGGTGGGCGCTCCTGTCCCTTGGTGGGCGCTACTGTCCCTTGGAGGGCGCTCCTGTCCCTTGGTGGGCGCTCCTGTCCCTTGGAGGGCGCTCCTGTCCCTTGGTGGGCGCTCCTGTCCCTTGGTGGGCGCTCCTGTCCCTTGGTGGGCGCTCCTGTCCCTTGGTGGGCGCTCCTGTCCCTTGGAGGGCGCTCCTGTCCTTGGTGGGCGCTCCTGTCCCTTGGTGGGCGCTCCTGTCCCTTGGTGGGCGCTCCTGTCCCTTGGTGGGCGCTCCTGTCCCTTGGAGGGCGCTCCTGTCCCTTGGAGGGCGCTCCTGTCCCTTGGTGGGCGCTCCTGTCCCTTGGAGGGCGCTCCTGTCCCTTGGTGGGCGCTCCTGTCCCTTGGAGGGCGCTCCTGTCCTTGGTGGGCGCTCCTGTCCCTTGGTGGGCGCTCCTGTTCTTTGGTGGGCGCTCCTGTCCCTTGGTGGGCGCTCCTGTCCCTTGGTGGGGTGCCCCTGTCTCTTGGTGGGCGCTCCTGTCTCTTGGTGGGCGCCCCCTGTCTCATGGTGGGCGCCTCTCTCTAACTTTTTATGGCGGCGATTTGAAAGCAAAGCGCCTCATAAACACAAGTCTAAATCTGCATTACAAAATAAAACTGACGCAAATTCGTACAAATCTCTAAAACACAGTGCATAGCATGCATGCATTCTTCACATTCAGGCAGTTGTCTTGTGGTAATTACAAGGCCGCACCTTTATGCAGCTGCATAAGATGCATTAATTTGACACACCAGGTGCTGAGCGACAGCAATAGTCACCCATACACGCACACAATAATATAATAGACATTGTGTTAACCCATTTTAGCTTTCGTCTATGCAGACTCAACACGCCAAAATACAATATGAATTTGTTTCTATTCAAATAATGAATGCTTGCTGGCTTTTTGGCGCCAATGGATTGGAGATGAGTTGCAACTCACGGCTCAAACTCGACCGCACGCAGCATACTTTTTTTATCAAACTCTCACTTTTTTCTTGCTCAGCAAACACGTATTTATTATACACACTGCAGCAAACACTTAATAACCGCCTTGCAGACTGCCCTGTCTCCTTCTCTCTGCAGTGTACACCTTTTTTCATGGAATTCAACTCGCTATTGCCAGAATAGCACAGCGGGTTGCGAAGCTGCATGGCAAAACTGAATGACTCTTGCACTGCATGCATGTGCGACTGTCTGTAGGGCAGCGATTGATATTAGATAGATAGATAGATAGATAGATAGATAGATAGATAGATAGATAGATAGATAGATAGATAGATAGATAGATAGATAGATAGATAGATAGATAGATAGATAGATAGATAGATAGATAGATAGATAGATAGATAGATAGATAGATAGATAGATAGATAGATAGATAGATAGATAGATAGATAGATAGATAGATAGATAGATAGATAGATAGATAGATAGATAGATAGATAGATAGATAGATAGATAGATAGATAGATAGATAGATAGATAGATAGATAGATAGATAGATAGATAGATAGATAGATAGATAGATAGATAGATAGATAGATAGATAGATAGATAGATAGATAGATAGATAGATAGATAGATAGATAGATAGATAGATAGATAGATAGATAGATAGATAGATAGATAGATAGATAGATAGATAGATAGATAGATAGATAGATAGATAGATAGATAGATAGATAGATAGATAGATAGATAGATAGATAGATAGATAGATAGATAGATAGATAGATAGATAGATAGATAGATAGATAGATAGATAGATAGATAGATAGATAGATAGATAGATAGATAGATAGATAGATAGATAGATAGATAGATAGATAGATAGATAGACAGATAGATAGATAGATAGATAGATAGATAGACAGATAGATAGATAGATAGATAGAGAGATAGAGGTAGATAGATAGATAGATAGATAGATAGATAGATAGATAGATAGATAGATAGATAGATAGATAGATAGATAGATAGATAGATAGATAGATAGATAGATAGATAGATAGATAGATAGATAGATAGATAGATAGATAGATAGATAGATAGATAGATAGATAGATAGATAGATAGATAGATAGATAGATAGATAGATAGATAGATAGATAGATAAAAGACATATTTCATTTCCCAGATGAGTCTCATCTTGTTCCATCCCCGGCCAGTTCGTTAATCCCCGAAATTGGAGCTTTCGGAGACGCCCTAATCAACTAATCTGCTCTTCCCCATCCCGTTACGCCCGAAATCTGTCCTCTCGTCTTCCTCTACCTCGTCTAGTCTTCAAAGGGACTGCGTGATCGCTCCCAACAACCTACGAGCTGTAGATTGGCCTCCTCCCCAGGCTCACTGCTCAGGCTGTAAAGGGCGTGGTCAGCTACTCTGCATAAAGCTAAAGTATGCACAGGACACCTAGTTATACATGCGAGCCCGAATCTATACAGGTAAATGCAGGGATGGGCGGGTACAGAATGCGTGGGATGCCTGAATGGATAGCTTTAATACAGCTAAAACACTAGTGACAAACACCTGCCTTTTGTCCAGGATAATCTGACAACGATATCCATTACGTACATGTATTGGAGCATTCGGGCAGCGCATGGGATGCTTAATAGCCTTTATTACAAACACCTGGGCATGTATGCGCACTGACTGCAAAAGCCTCTATATACAGGCACATGTATGATCAGAAATATTTTGGGCGGGGCTCAGGGGCGACTGCAGCTAGGGAGCTTACATGTACACCAGCTCCCTTACAGCAATGTGAGCTCATGGAAGCCACGCCCGATTATAAAGCCAACCATGATAAGACGGATTAAACATGTAATGCTGTATTGAAGACAGGAAGAAAGTATCATCGTAGCGTTTCACCATAGACAAAACTACTGTGTAGTTGTACTTGTATACATGTACTAATACTAGTAATACTAGTGATACCAGTAATACGCGACTAGCTGCTCTCAAACGCAAGCATAGAGATAGATCTGTTCAAAAGTTTTACTATTTATCAACACTTCTTGGACCTTCAACAAGAGGCACCATGGGTGACTTTGGACACCCTTCTGCGAATTTCGCTGATGTATCTGATCAAGCCTCTACAGTGGGCAAGCGTCAACAACTGGATCGAATCTCTGCCTGGGTGAAGGC
The DNA here is from genome assembly GCA_002269645.1 of Macrostomum lignano. Classification (NCBI taxonomy): domain Eukaryota; kingdom Metazoa; phylum Platyhelminthes; family Macrostomidae; genus Macrostomum; species Macrostomum lignano. Next base: position 17,105 of record NIVC01002375.1, read on the forward strand.
CATGCAGTGACCAACGAAGTCAGAGCTGATGCAGACACATGTGGTCGACGTGGTGATGAAATCTGTATGAGGCTTGGCAAGGCCGCACTGAGGCGGTCCTGGTGTATTAAACACACTAGCGCTCATGGGAAAAATCTGACTTTCCGGCAGAATCGTCGAATATCTTGACGGTCCGGTGGGCTGGCGACAATTGATTCTTTCTTGTTTGAGAAGGTGCGCAACAAAAATTTAATTAGTCCGTACGTGTTCTTGAATTTTGTGTGCCTGTGTTGTATTCACTCTCTTGGTAGCTGTACTGCTAATGATTAACATTTCAATTCAATTGAAACAAACCGTGATCTACGAGGTTTCTAACTGGAGTGCTAAGCCCGTGACCGCTCATATATGAAGACTCCAAAAAACCAATTGCAAGTTGATTCTGAATTTGAATATAGTTAATTATTGATTTTTTTCTGTGATACAATTGGAGCCCAAATTTTAACACAGACAAGCATTTATTTGTTGCGATTCAATGTTAAATTTTCAAGTACACATCATTTTCAATATAAATAAAATAAATTATTTTTGTGTAAAGCAACAGCAACGAACCTACTTTCGTACTTAGCAGGCTGAGTGACATGGGCAAACTGTTTAAAAGAACATTTCTTTCTCAAAAAATATGCACATATATGTGTATCCGCACAAATACATTTTCATAGTCAGCATTTAAATGAACATTCTGCTCACAAAAACTTCTACATACAAATCGCGGCACATTTATGAAAATTGTGTGCAACAGTCAAATATTTTCTCGGCTAACTAAATAATGTGCATAGGAAATAAAATGTGCTCCTAATTAGATTGCACATTTCACGAATTAAATACATTGAAATCGAATCAGCAGATGCAAATGTTTCAACGCTCTTTAACGCGCAAAGTATGCACAACAATAAATACAAGACAATAAATATAGAACTGGACAAAAATAGGAATAAACATTCGATACATACTACTTGCACGAGAGAAGCGCTGTTAGTAGTTTCATGTGCGGCATTGGGCGTTATTTATGGTTTGCAAAAGGAAGCAATGGTAATCAGTGTCTCATTTTTGCAGGTAATTATAGTCATCTTGCATAGAACTTTGAAGCCAAAGTAAATGAAATCACTTACAAATTAGCATATGTATTGCATAGGGAGAGCAGATAAACTAAAAATAATTTGATTTGTATCCACAATAATATACACATTTCTGGTGCTATACAAACACAAAGTTAACAGCATATATTTGTATGTTCAGACTGTCGAAAATCATTAAAACAACTTTATTGAAAAATCAAATGGCATATATTTTTGATAACACTGTTGCAATTATTGTAACTTCATGGGACAGATATTAAAACTATAAAACGCAACAGAAAAACTGCGGTTTTCAAGCGCGACAGGGAATGGGACAGAAAATGCCGGCTTTACCAATTCGCAAATTATAACAAGAACGAGTTTACTTATGTTAATGCGCAACAACGAAAGATGCTCGATTGAGTGAAAGCTATATTAATTAAACCCACCTATTTATAATTATATCAAATAAATTTAGTAGACAAAAGCAAAAATATAAATATTTTCTCCTTAAGCCATTATAGTTATGAAAACCCACTTTATTTACTTTACTGAAATATTGTTACAAACGACACTTAATAAATACACGGGCAAATAAATGTGAATAAACTATGATATATTAAAATCAAATTTTGATTATGTCGTACAAATACGTTTTTATTACTAGAAAATGCTTACATTACTTAATTTACTTATTTTTTTACTTAATCAATTCTGACGGTTTTTCGTGAACACAAAGCTGCTTAGCTTTTGTTTTAATAAATGCTACGTTGACTCGTTAACTTTCAGAGAACAGTTGCATATTTAAAACTTTACTGTATGAAACATGTACCCGTAAAAAAGTCTACATCACCCAAAGTCCGAAGATGGTTGGTACTGAAGCAAGCACTACACAAAATTTCTAGAAATAATTGAAATACGAAAAAGGGAATGTCACCTAGAAATAACAAGCATCGGTTGTCATGACTACTGAGTAATTGAGTCATATATTGTTATAAGGGCATTACGTTTCGAAAGTTAATTTGTTTGTCATGCTCCTGAGTCCTGCATAACAAATCATTATATAAGTGTATAAATAAAAGGTATTAGGTCATGCGAGGTACTAAATAATATACATACTTCTAAAAGCCGAATAGTATACAAAATTATTCTACGAAATAACAAAATAGCTACTTAAAATAGGTAGAAGGGCAGACAGAAGCTTATTAATAAACTATAGAGAAAATATAGGCCGAAAAAGTCGCAATACTTATTATTTATATAATATTTGCATGGCATGTCTGCAGTTACCGTCAACACTTGATAATTATATAAAGAAAGCCACAAGAATAACTTAGTTTTTATTGCATATTTCAATTATGATCTGAAAATTTACAGACGACTAGCAATAAGTTATTAATCAATATGATCATCAATGCATTCGAAATCGTCAGTTTTTAAACCACAGTTGCCGGCTTGGCAGCCAATTGGCTCTCCAAAAAGTTGAGATCCAGCAGAGAAATTTCCTGCAACAAGTGAAAGCAACGAACAGACGTTACTTAAAATGAAATATTTATTCCATTTTCAAATTAAATTTTAAAAGTCAAACAAATCAACGATTATATTGAATTTCAATTCGAGTAGTATAAAGATAACTAAATCTTAAGTAACAACAGCTACTCGGAAGTAACAAGAAGATCCAGATTTGCTATAGAGTTTATAGAGTTTCTATTAAAGAAACTTAGTAACCAAAATGATCGAAACAATCTCTTACGAAAACAACGAACAATTTTTCCGCAATTTAAATCTAGCCATTGCACAGCATCAAAGCTTGTAACTAAACTGATCATACAAAGAAGCCCGACTTTTTGTTTTCATAATTAGTATTTATAATTAATGAATAATTGTGCAAAATTAGTCTGAAAATCAAAATTAACCTTTGGTTAGAAAAATTGAATTATTGCGATGCGTTTACATCGAGTGTGCTAAATAAGATTAGAAGATAAGTTAGGTAAGTTAAGTTAAGATAATTATTCAAGTAGTGTTAACAGCTTTTTTATTGCATTTTTTAGATTTGAAGTCGGTTAATTCTTTAATTAGGTTAAATTATGCGGTCCGGTTATGGTAAAATTATTTAATTGCGATCGCAGAAAAATATACTTCCAGTGTGCACAGCCAGCACAGCTACTGGTTAAAAAAAACATTAACAAAACTGTGCGCCAGTTCAATTTATGATTGTTTTAATTTTTAGCAACACGTATTTATTTAGCTTTAAAAAACGATAAGTCGCCTGCCAAAAATTTACACGGCGCAGCCGGCCGGCATGTTCAAGTGTGATTCTGCAGTAACCACATCTACATGTAGTCGTCTGAAGAGTACAAACCGATGGATTCATCTGGCAAAGTTGCCTGCGATTCGCCAATGCTGCGCAAAGCTTCTAGAAAGGACTTATAATGCGCCAAGTCCTCGATAGGGATTGCCAACTCTTCAGCAATTTGCTGCATAAAATGATAAAAATAAGTAAATTTACCGCATGCAATTAGAATAAATGAACACTGTTAGTAGCAGGAAGATAATAAAGTTCTAGTGAGTATTTTGCTAGCTACAACTGCTAAACACTTGTTTTTTGCTATAAAAAGAATAAAGCATAGTAATAAATAATTCAGGGTAAAATTGGTAAAAAATTGTATAAAAACTAAGTTATGTACGGCTATTTTAAACGCCGATTGAATTTTAAGTGCTAAAATGCAAATAATCGGTACTGTACACGATCTTAGTTCAAAATGCATGCCCATGCTCACTTGAAATTTGTTCTAAGAAAAAAAAATTGGGTGGTAATTCCGATTCTTAACATACACCAGGTTTCAGTCATGCCGCGTTGTTGTTAAACCAAAAAGAACACTCTTCAATACCAAACTCTACTAACAGTAGAATATTGAAAATGAAATAGGTAGTTGAAGATTTAGGGTCATTATTAAGTGAGAAACTTTTTGGAATATTGTACACTTGTACTTTTAACTTTACTGAGAGAGAACTATTTGGAATATTGTACACTTGTACTTTTAACTTTAACTGAGAGAGAACTATTCTAGCGAAATAACACGAACAAATTCTATCATTTTATATGGGCCACTGACTAAAATAAGCAAATAAGACGATTCTCTTAACGTCAGCGATAAGATAAGGCCACAAATGTACGCTAGTCAGGGAGAGGGTGAGGGGGAATGAATGTACATTAAGCACGTACACAGGCAAGACTGTACACTGCCCCGGGACAGTCGGAGAAAGAAAATTGACGACGATCCGAGGAGCGCGGGGAAGGGGTAGGGAGGGGAGGGGAGTGGAGCAATTAAACACTTAAGTGTGCAGTGCAGTTTTAAGGAAAAGACGCGAAATGCTATTAACTTGCAGAGAATCTATCTTAATTCAATTTGAATCATTAATAGTGCATATGTGCCCCATTTGTTTTTATCAGCCCTATTTTTTATTTCTAGGATTGCTTCCCTGGAGAGGCATCGTCCTTATTAAGCCATTGTAGTATGTTTACTATCGTTAAAAGAAAGTTCCTGAAAGCAATAATTCTTACTTGTCTATTTTTCCTATACCAAATAAAACAATAATTCTAGCTAACATCTAGAAGTGCCATACTGTTAATATGATTACTTTTTAGTAGGACGAGCAGAGGAATGTAATAGATAAATTGATTGGATAAATAAACCAAGCACAGCAATTAAAGCAAGCTAAATTAATAAAAGGGTAAAGCGACAATAATCATACAGGTAAACACTACGTCAAAAATAAAAATTAACACATACAAAACATAATGCCAAAGATAAACACAGCCACCAAAATCAGGGTAGGATATTTATTATCCAGCAATAAATTATTTTTTTTAAACTTTCACTGACAATCTCAAACTTACCTCATCCAGCGCTCGAGTAACTCGACCAACCTGCTCAGCATGCTCACGTTCCAAAGCTTCTCGTGTGTTGCTCTGTCGATTAACCAGTCGTTTGCGTTCCTCAATAAATTTCTTTGTATTGTTTTCATTCACTTCCCGGACTCGACGATCTCGTTCGGCTTTGTTTCGTATCGTCTTGTCGTTGAGCACGGCCCGGCTAGATTCCATGCTATGCTTAGTCTGTTGAGCACGCAGGTCTTTGTTCTCGCGCTCGTGCTGAGCGGTCATGTCTTTGCGCTGGGCGGCTTGCAATTCCAGAATGACACGGCTAGCCAGTTCTCGGTGAGCTTCTAGTTGAGTACGGCGAAGTTCGTGAGCTTCGCGCGCGTGCTGCTGGGTGAGTGCGGTCCACTGGTCGGTGTGCTGAGCAACCAGTGAGCACATCTGCGCGTGGGTGACCGGAATGTTTTCACTGATTCAGCTATCTGAGACCTACGTCTAAATGTTTAAACCAGATTCCATTCCAGATAATGCATAATAATAACTCTAATTTGCTGCGGGCTAGTTGAGAGAGGAAAGGAGAGGGAATAGATTAGAGAGAGATGACACGAGAGGAGAGATTAGAGAGGAAGAGGGGAGAGGACAGAGCTCAGAAGAGAGCTGAGAAGAGACCTGAGAGGTGTGTCTGAAATTTTGCACGCTATTGTGGCAATTTGTGGGTGCTAAATCATTAATTTTTAAAACAACATGGTTAAAAAATCTTCGCTAACCTCTTCGTTCTGTGCATCGCGCATCTCCTTAACTGGTCCATCGGAATTGCCATTTTCCCTGAAGGAATAAAGAAGGGTTAATAAGTACCCATATTCACTATTAGTTGCATTATTATTAATATGCACGTTAGAATACAGAGTTAACGATAAAATAAAAGAGAAACACAAACAAACAAACAACTATAATAAGCAATTAAGTGCACTGTGAATATTAATTAAGCGATATAGTAACTATTTACGAGCTTGTAAGGATAATTTGTTAAATTAATAAAATAAAGACTAAAAGATTCACACATTGAGCAAGCAAATTTTTAGCCTAGTTAAATTATGTAAAATTAATTTCAAGAATAAAGAATGGTAGGAATAATTGCAATCAGAGATATTTATTGGCTTTGTTTCATTGTAAATGTCAATCTCTCTCATAACTGGTTTAAAAGGGTTTTAATATTGCTAGAAATTTGCCCCTCCACTGTGGCCACTAAGTTATGGTTCTTATTGCCCAAAGTGACTCAATAAGGTGACTTATAAAATTAATAATAGAATACTAATGATGAGAAGGCAATTAAAGTGAAGCAAGCGGCAGGCAAGCACAAGAAGAGAGAGTTATTCAAAATCAGCACAGTTAGATTTAGCAATTTAAGCAGCCACTGGCGGTGAATTATTCACTTCAATTTTGCTATATTCTGTCTACTTATGAGGCTTGTTCACAGATTTTGAGAAACACTGCAGATAGACCACAATTTGCAATCTAGGGGATCCCCATGGTCATGGCTAGGGTTATGGCTAGGGTTATGTCTAGGGTTATGTCTAGGGTTAGGGCTATGTCTAGGGTTATGTCTAGGGTTAGGGCTATGTCTAGGGCTATGTCTAGGGTTAGGGATATGTCTAGGGTTATGTCTAGGGTTAGGGCAATGTCTAGGGTTATGTCTAGGGTTAGGGCTATGTCTAGGGTTATGTCTAGGGTTAGGGATATGTCTAGGGTTATGTCTAGGGTTAGGGCAATGTCTAGGGTTATGTCTAGGGTTAGGGCTATGTCTAGGGTTATGTCTAGGGTTATGTCTAGGGTTAGGGCTATGTCTAGGGTTATGTCTAGGGTTAGGGCAATGTCTAGGGTTATGTCTAGGGTTAGGGCTATGTCTAGGGTTATGTCTAGGGTTAGGGCTATGTCTAGGGTTATGTCTAGGGTTAGGGCAATGTCTAGGGTTATGTCTAGGGTTAGGGCTATGTCTAGGGTTATGTCTAGGGTTATGTCTAGGGTTAGGGCTATGTCTAGGGTTATGTCTAGGGCTATGTCTAGGGCTATGTCTAGGGTTAGGGCTATGTCTAGGGTTATGTCTAGGGTTAGGGCTATGTCTAGGGCTATGTCTAGGGTTAGGGCTAGGGTTAGGGCTATGTCTAGGGCTATGTCTAGGGTTATGGCTAAGGTTGAGGTTAGGGTTAGGATCAGCAGACAATGTGGCAGCCAAATGCTTCGAATCCCAAATTTATACAGAAAAAAACTCTCTAAAACAGACGTCCAGATCAAAGTAGCATCATTAACTAATGGATGGCCCCAACTAAGTGTATAAGGCCTAATTTGCGTGACTGTTAACTTCAATAGAAAACCAGGCAATAAGAGAACAATTATGAATGAAAAGAAACTATTCAAGATCGGACCGAACAGAAGCATTCGGACTCAAAGTTGCAGACGGTGTTGCTTCTGCTTCTGCTGCAGCATCATCAGCTGTGTTTGGCCTACGCGTTGTATTGCTAGCAGCGATGCAGCCAAACCAATTGGTGCAACCAACTGCATCCTCTGACATCGATGCTACAGAGTTGCTGCAAAATTATATGATTACAATATATATTGAATATTATTATTAGTTATTGTGTTTGTTAATGTCGTAAATCGATAAGGAAAATAAAAAAATAAATACCTACAGGAAACCAAAATTATGCAAACTTAACAACGACTAATAATGCACACACATACATAAAATCTGCCTCATTAAAAGCATGCAATCTCAGGTGTTTTAAACGAACGTATATAGCAAATAATAAAATTAATACTGATGTTGTCATACACTCAGAAACAAAAAGAAAATTATTTGAGATTTAAAATTAAACTTGTGTTCCATTGGATAATATAAAATAGGCAAATGACAACACATGATTAAAATACTGCTATAGTTTATTTTGACATTTACCGGTCAAGAGAGGCACTATAAAAATACAATCATACTAAACTAGATAAACACAGCCCAGGTGAGAGTGACTCATACTAAACCAGATAAACACAGCCCAGGTGAGAGTGACTCATACTAAACCAGATTAACACAGCCCAGGTGAGAGTGACTCATACTAAACCAGATAAACACAGCCCAGGTGAGAGTGACTCATACTAAACCAGATTAACACAGCCCAGGTGAGAGTGACTCATACTAAACTAGATAAACACAGCCCAGGTGAGAGTGAGTCATACTAAACTAGATAAACACAGCCCAGGTGAGAGTGACTCATACTAAACTAGATAAACACAGCCCAGGTGAGAGTGAGTCATAATAAACTAGATAAACACAGCCCAGGTGAGAGTGAGTCATACTAAACCAGATAAACACAGCCCAGGTGAGAGTGAGTCATACTAAACCAGATAAACACAGCCCAGGTGAGAGTGACTCATAATAAACTAGATAAACACAGCCCAGGTGAGAGTGAGTCATACTAAACCAGATAAACACAGCCCAGGTGAGAGTGAGTCATACTAAACCAGATAAACACAGCCCAGGTGAGAGTGACTCATACTAAACCAGATAAACACAGCTCAGGTGAGAGTGACTCATACTAAACTAGATAAACACAGCCCAGGTGAGAGTGACTCATACTAAACAAGATAAACACAGCCCAGGTGAGAGTGACTCATACTAAACAAGATAAACACAGCCCAGGTGAGAGTGACTCATACTAAACAAGATAAACACAGCCCAGGTGAGAGTGACTCATACTAAACCAGCGATTTAGCTAGGATTAAAAATACTACTAGAATGAGTACTATAAAAAGCAAATAAGAGACTCACGATCGTCCTTTGCTGCTCTTTTTAGACAGGTTGGCCAGAGCCTTAGTGTGCTGATTAGCCAACCGTTCGCTCTCGGCAGTGTGAGCTTTCAGCATAACTTGCAGCTCTTTCTCTTGCCGCTTGAGCACCAGATCTAATTCTTTAGTTTGCTTTTTAATCAGCTTTTGAAACTGCTTGTCCTGACGTATAGCGTCTAGTGTGATGGGCTCCAGCCAGGAGTCTTCGCGGTTGGCGCCACCGCCAACGCCGCTGCCACCGCCTCCGCCGCCGCCGACTCCGCTGCTTGAGCCCGGAGGCATCGAGTTCGGCCTGTTCGACGTGGAACCGCCTCCACCGCCGCCTCCGCCGCTACTGTCGACGCCGCCAGTTGATGAGCCGCCGCCGCCGCCGCCTCCTGAATGGGCTTTGCTGGTCTTCTTTCGGCCGGCAGTGGTCGGCACGTCGGCTATTTCAGAGGTCTCTGCATTGTTGGTTGTTTGTTGTTGTAGTTTGTTGTCATTTGTTGTCATTTTTTGTTGTTGCAAAGGGTTTATGAGATTCTCAAGGGTTTAGGAGGAGATTCTCAAGGGTTTGCGGGGGAGGATATTCTCAAGGGTTTAGGAGGAGATTCTCAAGGGTTTAGGGGGAGATTCTCAAGGGTTTAGGGAGGATTCTCAAGGGTTTAGGAGGAGATTCTCAAGGGTTTAGGGAGGAGATTCTCAAGGGTTTAGGAGGAGATTCTCAACGGTTTAGGAGGAGATTCTCAAGGGTTTAGGAGGAGATTATCAAGGGTTTAGGGAGGATTCTCAAGGGTTTAGGAGGAGATTCTCAACGGTTTAGGAGGAGATTCTCAAGGGTTTAGGAGGAGATTCTCAACGGTTTAGGAGGAGATTCTCAAGGGTTTAGGAGGAGATTATCAAGGGTTTAGGGAGGATTCTCAAGGGTTTAGGGGGGATTCTCAAGGGTTTGCGGGGGAGGATATTTTCAAGGGTTTAGGAGGAGATTCTCAAGGGTTTAGGAGGAGATTCTCAAGGGTTTAGGGAGAGATTCTCAAGGGTTTAGGGAGGATTCTCAACGGTTTAGGAGGAGATTCTCAGAGGTTTAGGAGGAGATTCTCAAGGGTTTAGGAGGAGATTCTCAAGGGTTTAGGGGGGATTCTCAAGGGTTTAGGAGGAGATTCTCAAGGGTTTAGGAGGAGATTCTCAGAGGTTTAGGGAGGATTCTCAAGGGTTTAGGAGGAGATTCTCAAGGGTTTAGGAGGAGATTCTCAGAGGTTTAGGGAGGATTCTCAAGGGTTTAGGAGGAGATTCTCAAGGGTTTAGGGAGGATTCTCAAGGGTTTAGGAGGAGATTCTCAAGGGTTTAGGGAGGATTCTCAAGGGTTTAGGAGGAGATTCTCAGAGGTTTAGGGAGGATTCTCAAGGGTTTAGGAGGAGATTTTCAAGGGTTTAGGGGGGATTCTCAATGGTTTGTGGGGGATATTCTCAAGGGTTTAGGAGGAGATTCTCAAGGGTTTAGGAGGAGATTCTCAAGGGTTTAGGAGGAGATTCTCAAGGGTTTAGGAGGAGATTCTCAAGGGTTTAGGGAGAGATTCTCAAGGGTTTAGGGAGGATTCTCAAGGGTTTAGGGGGGATTCTCAAGGGTTTAGGAGGAGATTCTCAAGGGTTTAGGAGGAGATTCTCAGAGGTTTAGGGAGGATTCTCAAGGGTTTAGGAGGAGATTCTCAAGGGTTTAGGAGGAGATTCTCAGAGGTTTAGGGAGGATTCTCAAGGGTTTAGGAGGAGATTCTCAAGGGTTTAGGGAGGATTCTCAAGGGTTTAGGAGGAGATTCTCAAGGGTTTAGGGAGGATTCTCAAGGGTTTAGGAGGAGATTCTCAAGGGTTTAGGGAGGATTCTCAAGGGTTTAGGAGGAGATTCTCAAGGGTTTAGGAGGAGATTCTCAAGGGTTTAGGGAGGATTCTCAAGGGTTTAGGAGGAGATTCTCAAGGGTTTAGGGAGGATTCTCAAGGGTTTAGGAGGAGATTCTCAAGGGTTTAGGGAGGATTCTCAAGGGTTTAGGAGGAGATTCTCAAGTGTTTAGGAGGAGATTCTCAAGGGTTTAGGAGGAGATTCTCAGAGGTTTAGGGAGGATTCTCAAGGGTTTAGGAGGAGATTCTCAAGGGTTTAGGGGGGATTCTCAATGGTTTGTGGGGGATATTCTCAAGGGTTTAGGAGGAGATTCTCAAGGGTTTAGGAGGAGATTCTCAAGGGTTTAGGAGGAGATTCTCAGAGGTTTAGGGAGGATTCTCAAGGGTTTAGGAGGAGATTTTTAAGGGTTTAGGGGGGATTCTCAAGGGTTTGCGGGGGAGGATATTCTCAAGGGTTTAGGAGGAGATTCTCAAGGGTTTAGGAGGAGATTCTCAAGGGTTTAGGGAGGATTCTCAAGGGTTTAGGAGGAGATTCTCAAGGGTTTAGGAGGAGATTCTCAAGGGTTTAGGGGGAGATTCTCAAGGGTTTAGGGGGAATTCTCAATGGTTTGTGGGGGGATATTCTCAAGGGTTAAGGGAGGAGATCCTCAAGGAGAGCCATTCCCTCACCAATGCCCATATCCTTCATCTGTCGCTCTCTCTTCTCGGCCTTGGACAGGAAGGCTCTGGGATCGCTCAGGGCGTCCACAAAAGCGGCCAAGCCTTCGGGCACGTAGGTTTTCAAATCGATTCGACAGAAAATAGTCGGTAAAGACAGTGGGAAGTTGCCCTCAGTGCGCAGGCTGATGTGGCGGTAGCCGGCGCACAGGCCGTCAAGCGGCAGAATCCTCTGACCAATCAGTTTGCCAGTCTCCTCGTAAACTCCGATACGAATAACAGCCAAATCCGGTAGCACGATTTTACGAAACACGAATGGCTCTTCGTTGTAGACCGGATTAAGCCCGTTGCCGGGAACTATTCGAGTTCGAAATTCTCGCCTGATAGTGTCGGTGGGTAGGCCGTACATGTCCACCTCGACGTAGGTGCCGATCTTCCGATCCGACAAGAACTGGCCGGACAGGATCTGGACCGAGCAGCTGGCGGCGATCACGCCATCGACTGGACTCTCCGAGAACGGGTCGAAATGACGGTCAGCTCGGCGCATAAAGTCCGGCTTGAGTAGGTAGCTTTTTTGTACAGTTGGAACGGGATGGATGGATGAAATTTTTATTCGTGTGCTACTACTACTACTGCTACTGCTACTGCTACTACTACGACTACTACTACTACTACTGCTACTGCTACGACTACTACTACTACTGCTACTGCTACTACTACGACTACTACTACTGCTACTGCTACTGCTACTACTACGACTACTGCTACTGCTACTGCTACTACTACGACTACTACTACTGCTACTACTACTACTGCTACTACTACTACTGCTACTACTACTACTACTACTACTGCTACTGCTACTGCTACTACTACGACTACTACTACTACTACTGCTACTGCTACTGCTACTACTACGACTACTACTACTACTACTGCTACTGCTACTACTACGACTACTACTACTACTACTGCTACTGCTACTGCTACTACTACGACTACTACTACTACTGCTACTGCTACTACTACGACTACTACTACTGCTACTGCTACTACTACGACTACTACTACTACTACTGCTACTGCTACTGCTACTACTACGACTACTGCTACTGCTACTGCTACTACTACGACTACTACTACTGCTACTACTACTACTGCTACTACTACTACTGCTACTACTACTACTACTACTACTGCTACTGCTACTGCTACTACTACGACTACTACTACTACTACTGCTACTGCTACTGCTACTACTACGACTACTACTACTACTACTGCTACTACTACGACTACTACTACTACTACTGCTACTACTACTACTGCTACTACGACTACTACTGCTACTACTACTACTTCTACTACTACATACTACTACTACTTACTACTACTATTCCTACTTCTAATGTTTACTACTTCTTCTACTACTACTAATAAAACTACTACTACTACCACAAACTACTGCTACTACTAGTACTACTACTACTACTACTACCAATACTACTACTACTAGTACTACTACTTCTACTACTACTACTACACACTACTACTACTAACTACTGCTACTAATAGCAAGAGCAGCATTGTTAAAACTCACCCGCAATTGCCGTTATACTCAAATTTGCCCTGATTCAGCTGCATAGCTAAATCGGGCGTTTGAAAATTTAACGCAACCATTTGGCAGCCGGCGTTCCAGAAAATTTGCGGCATAAAATTGCTGGAATCCACTCGATTGCCTCTGGGATAGATTCGACTCATCTGGCGCTTGTTGTAGCTTTATTATAGTTTACAGAGTTTCATTGATTGTTTGGTTAAGGAAAATAAAAAGCAATGCTTGCTACTTGCAGTAGCTAAATTAGCAGAATTTTTGAACTAATGATTTTACAACACAATTCTAAATGCAGTAAATAAGGAAGGTTAATCAAAACACGCAAACTACACTACTAGTAGATACTAGCACAGCAAGCAAGCACACTATAAAATAAAAGGATACGCAACGAAATCTGTTACAGATTTTTTGATGTAGCCAAGCGCAACGCCCTCGTTGAATGAGGACATGTGAAAGTGCTTGTTCACTTCTAAAATAGAATAAATTATTATATTGGAGGAACGTGCAGGTTATAAATGAGGATAAAGGAAAGCAGGTTTCGATGCTTTTACTGACAACATTAATGCTTGAATAGCACCAATACCGAAAGGGAAAGCCGATATAATTTACAAGAAGATAATGGCTCACGGGCTTGAGGGGCAGAAAATCCCAGATAGAATAGTGGTGATAGGGGCCGGATAACCCCATTAACATAGTGGAGAGACAGGGGCGGAAAACCCAAATTAAATAGTGGTGATAGGGGCCGGATAACCCCATTAACATAGTGGAGACAGGGGCGGAAAACCCAAATTAAATAGTGGTGATAGGGGCCGGATAACCCCATTAACATAGTGGAGACAGGGGCGGAAAACCCAAATGAAATAGTGGTGATAGGGGGGCGGATAACCCCATTAACATAGTGGAGAGACAGGGGCGGAAAACCCAAATGAAATAGTGGTGATAGGGGGCCGGATAACCCTTATTAGCATAATGGAGACAGGGGCGGAAAACCGCATTAGCATAGTGGAGACAGGGGCGGAAAACCCCATTAGCATAGTGGAGACAGGGGCGGAAAACCCCATTAGCATAGTGGAGACAGGGGCGGAAAACCGCATTAGCATAGTGGAGACAGGGGCAGAAAAGCCCATTAGCATAGTGGAGACAGGGGCGGAAAACCCCATTAGCATAGTGGAGACAGGGGCGGAAAAGCCCATTAGCATAGTGGAGACAGGGGCGGAAAAGCCCATTAGCATAGTGGAGACAGGGGCGGAAAACCGCATTAGCATAGTGGAGACAGGGGCGGAAAAGCCCATTAGCATAGTGGAGACAGGGGGGTCTGAACAGTGGTGCAACTCAAATATATATTCAAATAAAAATTTCTAAATTCTAGATTCACAACACAGCTGAGAATAGGAAAAATATTCAACAAAGGTGACAAGGCAAAACATTAAAACAAAACACTTGTGCAAAGTAAAAAAAATTCACCAATATTTTATAGCCTGACCTACTTTGCCTTTCAATTAAGACTTATTAAGAAATTCATGCTTAACAATTTTATAGAAGCAATAATAGCAAACTTCAAACCAAATATTTTCTATATTATATGCATTCATGCTAATTGCAATACATACGTAAATACCACATATGCAAGTCGAGGAAATGAGGAACTATTATTAAATAGGTGCTACATAGCAACAACACCAATACTGAAGCCGAAAGATAAACTGCGTTTATAAACCTTTTGGTTCAATTAAAATAGACTGGAATCTTATAAAGGATACTTGACAAACTCAATAGCCTCATTTCTGAGGTAGCCAAGACCAACAGTCTCGGAATATGAGGACATGTGGTAATGAATGTTTTCCTCTGAAATTGTTTGTTAGGAATGCTCATTGCAGTGCGCTACTCGCTCAGAATGACGCAGTAGTGTTAACACAGCAATATGGGCTATTTGAGGCCATACTCAAGGCTAATTTGAGGTCATTCTCAAGGCTAATTTGAGGCCATTCTCAAGGCTAATTTGAGGTCATTCTCAAGGCTAATTTGAAGTCATTCTCAAGGCTAATTTGAGGTCATTCTCAAGGCTAATTTGAGGTCATTATCAATGGCTAATTTGAGGTCATTCTCAATGGCTAATTTGAGGTCATTATCAATGGCTAATTTGAGGTCATTCTCAATGGCTAATTTGAGGTCATTCTCAATGGCTAATTTGAGGCCATTCTCAAGACTAATTTGAGGTCATTATCAATGGCTAATTTGAGGTCATTCTCAATGGCTAATTTGAGGCCATTCTCAATGGCTAATTTGAGGCCATTCTCAAGACTAATTTGAGGTCATTATCAATGGCTAATTTGAGGCCATTATCAATGGCTAATTTGAGGCCATTCTCAATGGCTAATTTGAGGCCATTCTCAAGACTAATTTGAGGTCATTATCAATGGCTAATTTGAGGTCATTCTCAATGGCTAATTTGAGGCCATTCTCAAGACTAATTTGAGGTCATTATCAATGGCTAATTTGAGGTCATTCTCAATGGCTAATTTGAGGTCATTATCAATGGCTAATTTGAGGTCATTCTCAATGGCTAATTTGAGGTCATTCTCAATGGCTAATTTGAGGTCATTATCAATGGCTAATTTGAGGTCATTCTCAATGGCTAATTTGAGGTCATTCTCAATGGCTAATTTGAGGCCATTCTCAAGACTAATTTGAGGTCATTATCAATGGCTAATTTGAGGTCATTCTCAATGGCTAATTTGAGGTCATTATCAATGGCTAATTTGAGGTCATTCTCAATGGCTAATTTGAGGTCATTCTCAATGGCTAATTTGAGGCGATTCTCAAGACTAATTTGAGGTCATTATCAATGGCTAATTTGAGGTCATTCTCAATGGCTAATTTGAGGTCATTCTCAATGGCTAATTTGAGGCTATTCTAAAGGCTAATTTGAGGCCATTCTCAATGACTGATTTGAGGCTATTCTCAATGACTGATTTGAGGCCATTTTCAATGACTGATTTGAGGCTTTTCTAAATGACTGATTTGAGGCCATTTTCAATGACTGGTTTGAGGCCATTCTCAAGACTGATTTGAGGCTATTCTCAATGACTGATTTGAAGCTATTCTAAATGACTGATTTGAGGCTATTCTAAATGACTGATTTGAGGCTATTCTAAATGACTGATTTGAGGCCATTTTCAATGACTGATTTAAGGCCATTCTCAATGACTGATTTGAGGCCATTCTCAATGACTGATTTGAGGTCATTATCAATGGCTAATTTGAGGTCATTCTCAATGGCTAATTTGAGGCTATTCTCAATGACTGATTTGAGGCCATTTTCAATGACTGATTTGAGGTCATTCTCAATGGCTAATTTGAGGCCATTCTCAAGGCTAATTTAAGGGTCACTCTCAATGACTGATTTAAGGCCATTCTCAAGGCTAATTTGAGGGCATTCTCAAGGCTAATTTGAGGGCATTCTCAATGACTGATTTGAGGTCATTCTCAATGGCTAATTTGAGGTCATTCTCAAGGCTAATTTGAGGTCATTCTCAAGGCTAATTTGAGGCCATTCTCAAGGCTAATTTGAGGTCATTCTCAATGACTGATTTGAGGTCATTCTCAATGGCTAATTTGAGGGCATTCTCAAGGCTAATTTGAGGGCATTCTCAAGGCTAATTTGAGGGCATTCTTAAGGCTAATTTGAGGTCATTCTCAATGACTGATTTGAGGCCATTTTCAATGACTGATTTGAGGCCATTCTCAATGACTGATTTGAGGCCATTCTCAATGACTGGTTTGAGGACATTCTCAATGACTGATTTGAGGACATTCTCAATGACTGGTTTGAGGACATTCTCAATGACTGGTTTGAGGCCATTCTCAATGACTGGTTTGAGGACATTCTCAATGACTGGTTTGAGGACATTCTCAATGACTGGTTTGAGGACATTCTCAATGACTGGTTTGAGGCCATTCTCAATGACTGGTTTGAGGACATTCTCAATGACTGGTTTGAGGACATTCTCAATGACTGGTTTGAGGCCATTCTCAATGACTGATTTGAGGCCATTCTCAATGACTGGTTTGAGGCCATTCTCAATGACTGATTTGAGGCCATTCTCAATGACTGGTTTGAGGCCATTCACAATGACTGGTTTGAGGCCATTCACAATGACTGGTTTGAGGCCATTCTCAATGACTGGTTTGAGGACATTCTCAATGACTGGTTTGAGGCCATTCACAATGACTGGTTTGAGGCCATTCACAATGACTGGTTTGAGGCCATTCTCAATGACTGGTTTGAGGACATTCTTAATGTGACTGATTTTCAATGCATAATTTTTGCGATTTTTCAGATGTAGACAATTGTGAGCGACGTCTTGGAGAAATGAATAAGGCTTAGTGTTTATCAGTCCGTTTTCTGACAATTACTTTTAAGAATGTGCATTGTCTCGTATAACTCTAATTAGTAAATCTCATTTTAAAACTACGGTATAACAAAAATTAATTTAAAAAAAGAGCAACCAATTAACGACTTAGATCTATGCTATTGTAAGTTTGAGCTCACCTTCGGCGATATCAAAGCCTTGAAATTTGACAGGTTGAGCATAATTAACCATGGCCGACAGCACCGGATGAATATTAGTGGTCGCTCCGGTGTAATGGTACTGGGCTAGCAGGCCCTGCTCTTCCTCTGCGCTTAGGGTGCCCTGCAATGCGGGGCCAGGATTTAAATTAAATGATGAGGGGTGGGGAAGATGAGGGGTGGGGGAGGAAGAGGTGTGAGGGAGGATGAGGGGTGGGAGAGGATGAGGGGTGGGGAGGATAAGGGGTGGGGGAGGATGAGGGGTGGGTGAGGATGAGGGGGTGGGGAGGATGAGGTGTGGGGGAGGATGAGGTGTGGGGGAGGATGAGGTGTGGGGGAGGATGAGGGGTGGGGGGATGAAGGGCTGGGGGAGGATGAGGTGTGAGGGAGGATGAGGGGTGGGGAGGATGAGGGGTGGGGGAGGATGAGGTGTGAGGGAGGATGAGGGGTGGGGGAGGATGAGGGGTGGGGAGGATGAAGGGTGGGTGAGGATGAGGGGTGGGGAGGATGAGGGGTGGGGGAGGATGAGGGGTGGGTGAGGATGAGGGGGTGGGGGAGGATGAGGTGTGGGGGAGGATGAGGTGTGGGGGAGGATGAGGGGTGGGTGAGGATGAGGGGTGGGGAGGATGAGGGGTGGGGAGGATGAAGGGTGGGTGAGGATGAGGGGTGGGGAGGATGAGGGGTGGGGAGGATGAGGGGTGGGTGAGGATGAGGGGGTGGGGGAGGATGAAGGGCTGGGGGAGGATGAGGTGTGGGGGAGGATGAGGGGGTGGGAGAGGATGAAGGGGTGCGGGAGGATGAGGGGTGGGGGAGGATGAGGTGTGGGGGAGGATGAAGGGGTGGGGGAGGATGAAGGGCTGGGGAAGGATGAGGGGTGGGGGAGGATGAGGTGTGGAGGAGGATTAGGTGTGGGGGAGGAGGATAGAGGACAGCGGTAGAATCGGAGAACAGGTAGCAGTGCAGATGGCATGATGAAATCCCCATTGAGTTGAGAATGTTAACTAAATTCATGAAACAGTTGAGAATCTGGCCAAAGAGCTAGAAGCCAAATCAAGACAAACCTTCGGTTTAGCATGCGGCACCTCGTCGATGCCAACATCGGTGGGCACGGCGCTGCCATTATTAGTAGTAGCCACAGCCGTCGAAGTTGCCGCGGTCAAATTAGTTAGAGAACTCGCAGGTACAGCGGTGGCGTCGGTTGGGGAAGTCGGCGAATTGGCCGTCACGGACGCTGCGGAGCCCTGGGAAACTGTGGCCGCCAGTGCCGGCTTGCTCGGCTGGGCGGCGGCAGGGGCGCCACCCTCCGGATGGGGATCGGTTTCCGCCTGACCGGTGAGTGGCGTCGGCTCCAGGTCGCTGAGGGGGCCGGCCTCGCCGTCCACAATGACTTGGGGATCTTCGGGTACTTCGACTTCGTCTATGACGGCTTGGCCTTTGAGGAACAGCTCGAGCTGGTCTGCGGATTAGGAAAGGGATTTTTTTTAAAATATGGGATTCTTTACAAAAGGGGGTTTTATTAGGAGTGGGGATTTTTTTAGGAATGGGAATTTCTACTAGAAATGCGGATTTCTATTAGTAATTAGGATTTCTATTAGGAATGGGGATTTCTATTAGGAATGGGGATTTCTATTAGAATTAGGGATTTCTATTAGGAATTGGGGATTTCTATTAGGAATTGGGGATTTCTATTAGGAATTGGGGATTTCTATTAGGAATGGGATTTCTATTAGGAATTGGGGATTTCTATTAGGAATTGGGGATTTCTATTAGGAATTGGGGATTTCTATTAGGAATTGGGGATTTCTATTAGGAATGGGGATTTCTATTAGGAATTGGGGATTTCTATTAGGAATGGGGATTTCTATTAGAATTAGGGATTTCTATTAGGAATTGGGGATTTCTATTAGGAATTGGGGATTTCTATTAGGAATTGGGGATTTCTATTAGGAATTGGGGATTTCTATTAGGAATTGGGGATTTCTATTAGGAATTGGGGATTTCTATTAGGAATGGGATTTCTATTAGGAATTGGGGATTTCTATTAGGAATTGGGGATTTCTATTAGAAATGGGGATTTCTATTAGAATTAGGGATTTCTATTAGGAATGGGATTTCTATTAGGAATTGGGGATTTCTATTAGGAATAGGGATTTTTATTACAATTGGGGATTTCTATTAGGAATGGGGATTTCTATTAGAATTAGGGATTTCTATTAGGAATTGGGGATTTCTATTAGGAATTGGGGATTTCTATTAGGAATTGGGGATTTCTATTAGGAATGGGATTTCTATTAGGAATTGGGGATTTCTATTAGGAATAGGGATTTTTATTACAATTGGGGATTTCTATTAGGAATGGGGATTTCTATTAGAATTGGGGATTTCTATTAGGAATGGGGATTTCTATTAGGAATGGGGATTTCTATTAGGAATGGGGATTTCTATTAGAATTAGGGATTTCTATTAGAATTAGGGATTTCTATTAGGAATTGGGTATTTCTATTAGAATTAGGGATTTCTATTAGAATTAGGGATTTCTATTAGGAATTGGGTATTTCTATTAGAATTAGGATTTCTATTAGAATTAGGGATTTCTATTAGGAATGGGGATTTCTATTAGAATTAGGGATTTCTATTAGGAATTGGGGATTTCTATTAGGAATTGGGGATTTCTATTAGGAATTGGGGATTTCTATTAGGAATTGGGGATTTCTAATAGGAATGGGGATTTCTTTTAGGAATAGGGATTTATATTAGAAATGGGGTTTTCTAATAGGAATGGGGTTTTCTAATAGGAATGGGGATTTCTATTAGAATGGGGATTTCTATTAGAATTGGGGATTTTATTAAAATTGAGGATTCTCATCAGGAATGGTGAAGAAGATTTTAGTATCTCACGTTTTTCCACATCTGACTTGAGCCGCTTATTTTTAATCAGAATTTTGTACTTTAGCTTCTCGGGCGGCGGCAGCGGCATTCCAGGCTCAAGCTAAAAATGGAATTCAATTTTTGTTATATTATTCTTTCAATAAATAGTTAACTATATAACAGTGCAAATAACTTCTATTAATCTCTACTTACAGGGTATTTCTCCAGCGGTTTACTCAACAAGAAGTCTCCAAGGATGTCTTCGCAATACTTGGCCAGCTTGTATTGCTGAGCTTTGCTGTAAAAAATTGAAGAAGATAATTAAAAACACTGACAATCCCTATTAAGATTGTTTCATATTAAATATTCATCATCTTACGAGCAATGATTCTCGAATGATAAAATGACGGGCCAAGCGGATGTAACAAATGCTGTGTCTCGAATAGCGTAGATCACATCCTGAAATAAAAATTGAAAAAATGCATAAAATTGGCACTACACTACTGAAGTCGAAATGATAGCAAAAAACAAGAAAAAAATAATTTTTCTAATTTGAAAGGTAGAAAATACTTTTAAAATCTTAGTACACTACTAATAAGTAAAAATGGCAGAAAAATGTAAGAAAATGACTTAACTTTTAGTAACGCTACTACAAAATAAGTAGAGCTGAGAATTTTACTAAAAATAATATTTTAGCAAAAATTACTTTAAATTCTGAGAAGGACACTACTAATAAATGAAAATGACGAAAAATGTGAGATAATTACTGAATATTTCATTACACTACTAAATAAGTAGAACTGATAATTTTACGAAAAATGTTATTTTTTAATTGTTATTTATTATTTTTTCCGTAGAAATCACTCTAAAATTCTTAGTACACTACTCATAAGTAGAAATGACAGAAAATAATCACCTTAAACAAGATGTCGGTGCACATGGCTTTGCCGTGAGTGATAATTGGCTCCTGATCGGGATCTTTGCCGTCCCAGCAATCCAATTCAATGCAACGACAGCCGGCTAATAGAACTTGCCGGTACATTTCTACCGAGCTTTTACCGCCAAACTGTCTACCAATCAGATAGGTATTGTGCGAACTATTAATGTAGTAGTGCGATAGTGGCTGGTCCATGTCGTGATGAATCTCCAGTTTGTCCAGGAATACAGGAGCATTGTCGTCCGACATCAGATAGCGATAGAAACCCGCTATGCTAATTTGGCCTGCATTCGAGTAGGGGTTGGGAGGCGTCTTAGCATATACGGACACATTTAGTGCTCTAGCTAAAGAGAATTGGTGCTCTGAGGACACATTTTACGAATCGGAGAAACTTATTGTTGCCTAGAGACACGTTTAGCACCATACATACACATTTCGCTTCATAGAGACACAATTCCTGTCATAGAGACACATTTGGAGCAATAGAAAAATTTAAAACAATCGAGCCACATTTAGGTCCATAGAGACACATTTAGGTTCATATAGATACATTTAGATCCATAGAGACACATTTAGGTTCATTTAGATACATTTAGGTTCATATAGATACATTTAGGTTCATATAGATACATTTAGATCTCCAGAGAGACATTTAGGCCCATATAGACACATTTAGGTTCATATAGATACATTTAGATCTATAGAGACACATTTAGGTTCATATAGACACATTTAGGTCCATAGAGACACATTTAAGTCCATAGAGACACATTTAAGTCCATATAGACACATTTAGGTCCATATAGACTCATTTAAGTCCATATAGACACATTTAAGTCCATATAAACACATTTAGGTCCATAGAGACACATTTAGGTCCATAGAGACACATTTAGGTCCATAGAGACACATTTAAGTCCATATAGACACATTTAAGTCCATATAGACACATTTAGGTCCATATGGACACATTTAGCACCATAGAGACACATTCAGCAGTCCAGAGAGACACAAAGCACCCGATCACTCACGATTCTCTCTATTCTCCTCGCTAGGCTCGTACTGCTTGAGTATATTCTCAATCGTCAATTTATTAGCAAAAGGATAAAGAATTTCGTTAAGCCTCGGATCGCGCTGGGTAACGTTGAGAAATTCGACCATCTTGTCCTGACTGATCACGCTAGAGTTGTCGGTGCACAATTCATTGAACAGGTCTTCGATGTCCTGCCTGGGACAGATTCGATGGTACAATTCGTAGAACTTGTCGAATGTGAAAGTGGCCGGAATTATCTCGTCATTCTGCAATTGCAACGATGAGGATTTATATAAAAAAAACAACTTTTTATATTTTTTTAGCTTTCTTTGAAGAGTTTCTTTCGATGCTTTAATTTTACGCCTTACTAATAGACTAATTTAGCGTCTCACTAATTGCCTAATTTAGGATCTCACTAACTGCCTAATTTGGCGACTCACTAATTGCCTAATTCGGCGACTCACTAATTGCCTGATTTTGCGCCTGACTAATTGCCTAATTGAGCGGCTCACTAACTGCCTAATTCGGCGACTCATTAATTGGCCTAATTTAACACCTCCCTAATTGCCTAACTCGGCGACTCACTAATTGCCTAATTCGGCGGCTCACTAATTGCCTAACTCGGCGACTCACTAATTGCCTAATTGGGCGGCTCACTAATTGCCTAACTCGGCGACTCATTAATTGGCCTAATTTTAACACCTCCCTAATTGCCTAACTCGGCGACTCACTAATTGCCTAATTCGGCGGCTCACTAATTGCCTAACTCGGCGACTCACTAATTGCCTAATTGGGCGGCTCACTAATTGCCTAACTCGGCGACTCATTAATTGGCCTAATTTTAACACCTCCCTAATTGCCTAACTCGGCGACTCACTAATTGCCTAATTGGGCGGCTCACTAATTGCCTAATTGGGCGGCTCACTAATTGCCTAATAGGGCGGCTCACTAATTGCCTGATTCGGCGGCTCAATATTTGCATAATTTTTTACCTCACTACTTCACTAATTTGGCGACTCATTGATTGCCTAATTTTGTGCCCGACTAATTACCTTTCCAGAAGGCAATCCGAGATCTTTCAAAGTTTGAAAGATGATTTTTTCAGTTTTTCCGGAAGCGAAGGTCTTGCTGATCACGCGAACTGGGATACAGTTGTTGGCGTTAACTGAGAAGCACAGTTTCATCCAGCTGAAGAAATATGACGATTATTATTTAAAAAATTATAATGTATTATGAAAATTATAGTTAGTAATATCTTACTGTTTTCTTAGCTGTGTCATCGGACAAACATTGCTAGCCTTGGTATTGTGAGTTAACGGCCTCAGATCTTGAATCCACGCCTGCGGAAAATAAAAATTTTATAAACAATTAATAACTATGTTCAATAATATTTATTAAAAAGATAGTAAGGCGTGGAGAAAAGCAGACGGAAGACAGAATGGGAGAGTAGACACAGGATGGTGGAGGGTAGACAGTGGATGGAGAGAGTAGACACAGGATGGTGGAGGGTAGACAGTGGATGGAGAGAGTAGACACAGGATGGTGGAGGGTAGACAGTGGATGGAGAGAGTAGACACAGGATGGTGGAGGGTAGACAGTGGATGGAGAGAGTAGACACAAGATGGTGGAGGGTAGACAGTGGATGGAGAGAGTAGACACAGGATGGTGGAGGGTAGATAGCGGATGAAGAGAGAGTATGAGGGTTGTCAGAAAAGTTCTGTGTATTAGAGAATAGCTCAGCTCTATGAATAGCTGAAGAGGTGGGGTTTTAGCCATAGATTTATACATATATAAAGAATTCCGTCCCGCGGGAGAGTTTTTCTAAACGCGACAATCGAGCGATCATCAAGTTTCATGTCCTTCAGGGGCGTTCAGCAACTGAGATTTTTGAAGAAATGCGGCAGACCATAGGAGACTTTTGCCCATCTTATGAGAGTGCTCGGACTGACAGCCTGGTGAGTCAGGTGGAGGCAGCTGTGCTGCAGGACCAGAGACTGACCAACAGGCAGCTGGCTGATGCCATAGGGGTGTCCCACGACTCAGTCCACAAGATCCTGACCGAGGACCTTGGGATGCGCAAGGTCTGTGCCAAGTGGGTGCCGCATCTGCTCACTGACGATCAGCGGGCTCGGCGGGTCGCCATGTGCGCATCCAACCTGCAGCGGTGTCGGCGGGAGGGCATGGCGTTCCTGCAGAAGATCGTTGCCTGCGACGAAACCTGGGCGCATTCTTGGGAGGCGGAGTTGAAGCGGCAGAGTGCCAAATGGTGCAGGCCAGATTCTCCGCGACCTCAAAAAGCCATCCGGAGCATCGGTCAGTTGAAGGTCATCCACGTGACTTTCTTCGACCGGGAGGGTCTGTTGTTCGATCAGCCTGTGCCAGTGGGGCAGACGGTCAATGGTGATTTCTACCTGTCGGTTCTGGTGAAAGTTCGGCGTGCCATTCGGGACAAAAGGCCTGCGCTTCACGCGGCTGGGCCGATTCTGCTTCACGACAACGCAGCCCCGCACCGAAAGCAAAGCGTGCTGGCTACGAAAGAGTCGTGGGGATGGGAAATTCTTCCACATCCGCCTTATTCCCCGGACTTGAGTCCATGCGACTTTTTCCTCTTCCCTCGCATCAAGGAGTCGATGCGGGGCCAGCGTTTCAGCGCAGAGGAAGACGTGAATCGGGCCTACAAGGCTGGCATTGCCGCCGTGACGAACAATGGCATGACTGCAGGCATTGACGGGCTGGTGCGGCGTTGGGAGAAGTGCATTGAAGCTGAGGGCTCATACTTTGAGTGAATAGATGTTAAGGAAGACATTTGTAACTTTTCATGTTTCTACTGTTTATCGTTCTCAAGTTATTACAATATACACAGAACTTTTCTGACAACCTAGACTACGTAGACAGAGGACAGGAGACTGAAGAGGAGATGCCATAAAATACAGGCACGCACAGAAGACACGCAGGCAAGCTGGCAATGAAACTGGATAAAAGTCAGGGAGAGCGCATTAAAAAAGCAACAAGATCAGCAAGAGGCATACAGTGAATCCTCGAGGTCGAGGCGGGAAGGCCAAAATGAAGCGAAGAAGAGCAGATCAAATCGAATTGGTATGCGTTAGTAGCCCCCCCAACCCCCTGCCGCCTCAAATCGGCACTTCTAGGGAACTGACGACCTGAGAGAGAGAAAGAGAGGAAGGAAAGAATTGAGTTCAGTTAACCAAGACCGGTTAGCTAGCCGCAGAAAAAGAAAAGAGGGCAGCAGCAGAGGCAGCGGTGACGGGGCGCCAACTATAAATAGATTATTAAGAGAGAGAGAGAGAGAGAGAGAGAGAGAGAGAGAGAGAGAGAGAGAGAGAGAGAGAGAGAGAGAGAGAGAGAGAGAGAGAGAGAGAGAGAGAGAGAGAGAGAGAGAGAGAGAGATGTTTCGTTTCGGCCAGGGTTCAGCCTCCCACTCGCCATCAGTTGGAGTGGAGGATTGGAGAGGAGAAGGGGGGGTATGGCCGAAGACCGAGCGAGCTCTTCTTATTTCACGCTTAGCTAGCAACCGAAAGGAACTGAAACTCGTTGCATGACGGCCCCTGGAATGCGCCTGCGCTACCGCATGTATTACATGCTGAACCACTGTCGCATTAAACCCATCTATATGTACTATGCGTATTGTTTGCATATATGACGCTAAATAGAGATAGGAAAACAGAGGGTTGGCAGATAGAGGGTAGGTAAATTGAGGGTAGGTAGATAGAGGGTAGGTAGACAGAGGGTTGGCAGATAGAGGGTAGGTAAATTGAGGGTAGGTAGATAGAGGGTAGGTAGACAGATGGTTGGCAGATAGAGGGTAGGTAGATAGAGGGTAGGTAGATAGAGGGTTGGCAGATAGAGGGTAGGTAGACAGACGGTTGGCAGATAGAGGGTAGGTATACAGGGTCGGCAGATAGAGGGTAGGTAGACAGACGGTTGGCAGATAGAGGGTAGGTAGATAGAGGGTTGGAAGATAGAGGGTAGGTAGACAGAGGGCTGGAAGATAGAGGGTAGGTAGACAGAGGGTTGACAGATAGAGGGTAGGTAGACAGAGGGTTGGAAGATAGAGGGTAGGTAGATAGAGGGTAGGTAGATAGAGGGTAGGTAGACAGATAGAGCGTGTTAGATAGAGGGTGTTGGATAGAGAGTGCTATATAGAGGGTAATAGATCGTGTGATAGATAGAAGGAAATACAATAGATAAAGTGTGTTAGATAGAGGGTAATAGATTAAGTGTGCTAGATAGAGGGTGTTACATAGAGGGTGTTAGATAGAGGGTGTTAGATAGACGGTGTTAGATAGAGGGTGTTAGACAGCAGAAATTATTTAAAAGCATGAACCACAGAATGAATGTGACAAAACAATGAATAATATAAGAGTTATAGCTTTAAAATAGTCCCTTGGGGAAATTTCATACACTTGAACTAACCCCATCTGAATGATTTGAGAGTTTAAACTAAGAAAAGTTGGTGTGAAATCAACATACGCCGACACCTGTAAGATCTGACAGGCGCAGACAGGTTGTATAGCCACAAACAGTTGTAAATCTATTGGCAAACGGACGAACTAACTTGTATGTCAAAGATAGCAGCTGAATATTTCCAACCTTGTGAATTAGAGGGCTTGTCCAGTACAGCTAAAAAACTGTGATATCTCAGTCAATTGTCAGCCTGTATCAAGCGCACGGCATAGCAGCAGATAACAGAAATGGTAAAAGAATGCTTTTGCACTTTATTGCAGACCCAAAAATTATTGTCTACAGCTGGGGGAACCCAAAATAACTAGCTGTGGCTGCGTTAGAAATAAATAGATTACATGCAGGTAAATATATCAATTTATCATTTAAATTAAAAACCTATCTGCCCTTACGCTTGTCTTTGCGTCTCTGTCTGTCTGTCTGTCTGTCTGTCTGTCTGTCTGTCTGTCTGCCTGTCTGTCTGTCTGTCTGTCTGTCTGTCTGTCTGTCTGTCTGTCTGTCTGTCTGTCTGTCTGTCTGTCTGTCTATATGTGTCTGTCTGTCTGTCTGTCTGTCTGTCTGTCTGTCTGTCTGTCTATGTGTCTTAGTGTCTGTCTGTCTTAGTGTCTGTCTGTCTGTCTGTCTGTCTGTCTGTCAGTCAGTCTGTCTGTCTGTCTGTCAGTCTGTCTGTCATTCTGTCTGTCTGTCTGTCAAGTCAAGAGCCAATCAATCACTGAAACTCACCATGGCAGTTTTCTCATCCTGGGCCACCATGTGCGTGTAGACAATATTAACCAAATCGGTGCCAGAGCAGATGGTTACTACCCGGTTGTCAAGGGCGCCGGTGCCTCGCTCAGACAAATTGTTAACAATCTTGTCTTCCTGTAGAAATAATGATTTAGGAGAAAACGCACATGAAGCAATAAGATAAATCAAGTAACACAGCAATGCTGGCGCAGAAACAGTACAAGCGTGTATCCAGAAAATTTTACTATTTCTTAGAAATATCAGCCAGTTTCATAGAAAATAATTCGAAAGCGATACGAGATTAGCTAGGCCGAACGGATTTTCAAGGGGTCGTTTCTTAATCCCCCTAGCAAAGACAAAAAATTCTTGAGAAGACTGAACTGGGCCGTCTGGTGAGAAAATGAGATTTATGGATTGGATTAATCTGCAAGGCTAGAAAAGCTGAGGGAAATTGGGGAGGCCGGGCGCCGCACCGAGCTGAAATCTCGAAATCAATGGATGAACGAGAAACCCCCCCTCTTGGAGACAGGAAAAAGGAAGGAGGTGCAGCAATTGTACGAGCGGGCTCGCTACTGAGTTCTTTTTCTTTCTTGCTTGTGAAAACAACGCCTGAGCAGAGCTGCTCAGTCAAGACTAATCGGGGTTGTTGGGATTTCAAATCAATTCCCAGAAACCCTTGCGAACAGTTGGACGCTGCTTCAGAACCTCTGATAATCTAATTTGGCGCCACCTCCATCCAATAATCTAATTTGGCGCCACCTCCATCCAATAATCTAATTTGGCGCCACCAACCGATGGATTACTTTGGCGCCACCTCCAATAATCTAATTTGGCGCCACCTCTGATAATCTAATTTGGCGCCACCTCCATCCAATAATTTAATTTGGCGCCACCTCCATCCAAGAATCTAATTTGGCGCCACCTCCGATGGATTACTTTGGCGCCACCTCTAATAATCTAATTTGGCGCCACCTCCATCCAATAATCTAATTTGGCGCCACCTCCGATGGATTACTTTGGCGCCACCTCTAATAATCTAATTTGGCGCCACCTCCGATGGATTACTTTGGCGCCACCTCTAATAATCTAATTTGGCGCCACCTCCATCCAATAATCTAATTTGGCGCCACCTCCATCCAATAATCTAATTTGGCGCCACCTCTGATAATCTAATTTTGGCGCCACCTCTGATAATCTAATTTGGCGCCACCTCTGATAATCTAATTTGGCGCCACCTCCGATAATCTAATTTGGCGCTACCTCTGAGGCTCTGATATTCTAATTTGGCGCCACCTTTGATTGTTTAATTTGGCGCCACCTCTGATATTCTAATTTGGCGCCACCTCCGATTTTCTAATTTGGCGCCACCACTGATTGTCTAATTTGGCGCTACCTTTGATTGTCTAATTTGGCGCTATCTCCGATCGCATAATTTAACTCTATTATTTCCACTAATATTCAGCTTCGAAAGCTCCGCTTCTCTCAACAGTACAGCACCAAGTCAGCAGACAAGTGCTAAGCGCTTTGACACAGACGGAATATAATATTGCTGCAGTAGACAAATAAGAGAACGGGTTAGAGAGAGAGAGATACAGACCTTTATTAAAGCTACTAAATTACCAACCAAGTCTCGAGAATATTTGTACTCGTACAGACACTCGGACACAACAGTACCGCTATAGCCTTAACGTGTGTTTCATTGATTGCACTGAGTCAATATTGCTATACATTAGAAGCTGCATACACACATATCTACAAGTGTATCTTGAAAGAGTTGAAAGAAACTGAGAGAGAGGAAGAGGAGGGTCAACCCCTCTCTGTCTCTGGTGCTGCGATTCCCGGTGGTTGTGTTTGGGGGTGAGTGGTGGGCTAGTCGAGAGAACCGAGAGACACGGAGACAGACATCATTCGAATGGGTCAAGAAGCAAGGGAATGGATTGAACCAAGGAGGACACTTGGAACAAGAATTCTGCAGATTTCTGCTTTGCGAAAGCAATTGCGAGGTCTTGTTTGTGTATTTTTTGTTTCGTGTTTACTGGTATAGACATGACACCATAAATTTCATTCACGCTGGGTGCTAAATTTCAATGTAAATTCCGTATTTTCGGCAATTCATATTTTATTTAAATTATTATTAACAATTTTTAAAAGATTAGGATTATTGGGATTTTAAGACTTCAATCAATTGTCAAATTTAAGTTATCAGTAATCATGGAGTCTGCAGACTTCTGTGCAACTTCCGTGAATAATGTAAAGGGTAATTAAGCGACAATGTCACACAACCGGCGAGAGGCATTACTGCCCATTCCGCCGACTCCCCTGAGCAGCAGATACATACACAGTCATACGCACAGGCACACACTAACACAGGCGTGTACAGCGGCCCTGACTTTATTTATCGTTTGGCATGTACACTTCACTGTGCCTTGGGGGTTGGCCCTCCCTCAAGGGAGTTAATTGCACGAGCAAAGCCAAGCCGAGATTCCAATTTAGTCCGAAAC
The DNA here is from genome assembly GCA_002269645.1 of Macrostomum lignano. Classification (NCBI taxonomy): domain Eukaryota; kingdom Metazoa; phylum Platyhelminthes; family Macrostomidae; genus Macrostomum; species Macrostomum lignano. The sequence continues at coordinate 47,173 of NIVC01002375.1, forward strand.
TCATGTGACTGCACTTGGAATCGAGCCTGGACCGCTGACACATCAGAGCGCCGTGCTAAACCATTGGGCTAAAAAATTCTGCATCCTAAGGACTCAATGTTTTTTGTCAATTCTTTGTATCCGAAATTTTAATGATTTACTTTTATTCCAACTAAAAGAAGACGTCTTGAGGGAACTCGCTTAGTTCTCCTTATGTTCCAGTTCGCCTGGCAAGGGCCACTGGCACTCTCTCACTCTCTCTCTCTCTCTGAAGGAATTCCCAAGAGTGCAGGCGCCTGCTAGCCCGCTCTGCCCACCAATGACTGCGCGTGCTCACAGATCCGAGGATTGAGCACCTTATTGCTCAATACGTCCGCTGCATTAACCCTACTCTCTCTCCCTATCCATCTGGGTAGGATGCGTATCAGTCTTAACTATACACACACCACACATAGGAAACTATTGAAAGCTAGAAATTTTTTATAACACTATACAACTACTTAGTTATTCATTGATAGTCAAGAAAAGTTGACAGGAAGCCAGAGACACAGGCATAATAAGCGGCAGAATAAGCGAACTATTCTCATTCATTTGGGCCCGGTTAATGGATAGCTAAGCGGATTCGAAAGCTTTTAGCTCTTAGGCCTGTACATGCATGCAGGCAGCTAGGCAGAATGCATATTCGCTGCCCTGCTTAAGTCTATGCTAGTTAAAAATCTGTTCGAACGTTTTTATTAGCATTGTTGTAGCATAGTTGTTTACGCTACATATCGGCAAATTTCAAAAATAAGGTACAAACTTCACACTGTGGTGTTGAATTCGACAATCAACGTGGCGCCAAAATAAATTTTCAGAGGTGGCGCCAAAATTAGATTATTGGAGGTGGCGTTAAATTAGATTATCGGAGGTGGCGCCAAATTAAACAGTCGGAGGTGGCGCCAAATTAAACAGTCGGAGGTGACGCCAAATTATACAGTGGGAGATGGCGCCAAATTATACAGTCGAAGATGGCGCCAAATTAGATTATCAGAGATGGCGCCAAATTATACAGTCGGAGGTGGCGCCAAATCAGAAAATTAGGGTTGACAATTAACTCCTCAGTGTCGTATCATTATCTTACATGAGAGCCCAATCTACCAGTCGCAGAGTGTGTTTCGTCACTGGCTGACAATGAGATAGTCAGGGCCGGTGTACCCTGTGTGAGCGTGTGTCAGTGCTTGCTCAGGGTTGCTGCCCGCCGTTGCAGATCAACTGTCGCCTTGTGATTTGCGGCAGCGCCCAGTAGGGCCAGCTCGACCTTTACTCAACTAGAAGTAAAACTAGAAGCGGAGAAATCCAACCCCGATTTCCCTTCTACTTCATCCCCTCGCCCTCCTCAGCAAAGCAAACCAAATGAACTTGATTGATGCCTATGTTTCACAAAGAAAAAAGAGAAAACGGAGAAATAACTTATATACATTAGAAAGATATACACTCGTATGCGTTACACTATATAGTACTATCTTATTATAGAGTTAGCATAGAGAAAAAGATATCATCAAGGACACCAGTTGAGCACCGTGAGCAGACTAAAGGAGTGGGTGGGCAATCAAAAGACCGCTAGCTAATAGGATTAGTCAAATAAGTTCTCAAGAATTGCTTTCCTACACTAGCTTTTTCCTCCTGCTAACTAATACCCCTTCCTGCCTCTTAGCACACTAGCTCAGCTAATCTCTATATACTAGCATGTAATGTAATAACCCTTCTTTCGTTAGATCCTTAAAGAGCTTCCTTAATAGCCTTATATGAAGCTTTAAATTCTAGAGAAACCTTCAAATGTTTACCATTCGAATTATTTTAAATCACTCAGCTGTGTGTTTTTCTTCAAACAATTTTATTCAACTTTAAAAGCAGATTTGACACGATTTTAACTCCAAAAGGCAATCTATCACGCCACGGGAAAAATGCTGTACAATTAACTAAATTTGTGTATTATTCTGCCGTACTTGAAGTTTTAGTTACTTTAAGTACTGGTGAGAGGCATTACTGCCCATCCATTCCGCCGGCTCCCCTAAGCAGGCACACAAGCGCGCGGATACGTACGCAGTCATACGCACAGGCACACTTGCACAGGAGTGTACAGCGGCCCTTTGACTTTCTAATCGTCAAGACATGTACACTCTCTGTTGTCTTGGGGGATTCGACTTAGGTTGGTGTGAATAGAACCGATGACAATCAAACACAAGCTACAATTTGTATGTCTTATTTGGCGTACCCAGCTACAAGTTAGTGCAGTAGCTTGTATGCTGCCCTACTTTATTTTTAGATTTGAAATCTAAAGCATCCTAAACTTCTTGAAATTGAATCCATAAAAGCCCCGACGGAGACAGCGTGCGAATTCCTTGCTTAATTGAAACTGCTTTTAGTTGACGTCTGTTTCATTTAGCGATCAAATTACCTTCAAGTGGCGTTAAGATCTATACGCATATATACTAAAGCTAATCATTGACAATCAGTTTGAAATTTTCAAATCAATAGGATGTAATCCATTGAAACAAAATCGCGAGTTTTTTTAACAAAAATTGTTGATCGAATCAATAAAATCTTAATTTATATTAACAAAATAGAAACTGATTTCTTTTAAATTTAAATTATTGCCAGTCTTAAGCTAAGTTGGCTGTACACTTACACTCAGGCTAGTCAGGCTAACCACACCGCTGCCAACTGTTGGCACAGTGTTTGGTAAAAATGTCGATGAAATTTTACGTGTCACAGAGGTCGGCCTTGCCTGCGCTTCGAGTGGCGATTGTTTAATGCGCTTTTTACTGCATGCGGCTGCTGGTGTGGCCGGCTGGTATGGGGCAGCTGGTATGGGGTAGCTGGTATGGGGTAGCTGGTATGGGGTAGCTGGTATGGGGCAGCTGGTATGGGGTAGCTGGTATGGGGTAGCTGGTATGGGGTAGCTGGTGTGGGGTAGCTGGTGTGGGGTAGCTGGTATGGGGTAGCTGGTATGGGGTAGCTGGTGTGGGGTAGCTGGTGTGGGGTAGCTGGTGTGGGGTAGCTGGTGTGGGGTAGCTGGTATGGGGTAGCTGGTGTGGGGTAGCTGGTGTGGGGTAGCTGGTGTGGGGTAGCTGGTATGGGGTAGCTGGTGTGGGGTAGCTGGTGTGGGGTAGCTGGTGTGGGTTAGCTGGTGTGGGGTAGCTGGTACGGGGTAGTTGGCATGGGGTAGCTGGATGAGGTAGCTGAAATGGGGTAGCTGGGATGAGGTAGCTGAAATGGGGTAGCTGGGATGGGGTATCTGGGATTGGGAATTTAGGATGAGGTATCTGGGATGGGGAATTTAGGGTGGGGTATCTTAGATGGGGAATTTAAGATGGGTGTCTGGGATGGGGAATTTAGGATGGGGTATCTGGGATTCGTATCTGAATAAGACGGTTTTTAGATGTGAAATTTCTGATGGGGTCTAAAAGTTCTTACGATATACATCACACAACACATTACCATATAACATGTTGAATGTAACAACAATCGAACTCAACCGCACGCACAGTTTAAATGCGGACAAAAGGCGTGACTTAAATTCCATAGATGAATGAAAAATCTTTAAAAGAACCAGCAAACATAATTTATCGAGCATACATTATTTTATAAAATCTTGGATAAAAATATGGAAAAGCAGACAGCTGAAGAAAAAACTGACACAGAAATAGATAGAGACAGAGGAGACGCTAAAATATTCTGCCATTTAATTATTCAACAACACCGCTAGCAGCTGCAGACGGAATCGGGAACGGGATACATAGAGGACACGTGAGCATGCAAGAAGTCGGGTTCTCAGGCAGTTCAGAATTAAAACGCAAGACTGCTGTACTAATCTGTGTGCAGTGCAAAAAAGACAGGTGAAATTCTTATAGTTCCACCAGGCCTCATTAGGGGCAAGTCACACAGACTTACAATTTAATAGGGAAGCTGCGTGTAAGCGGAAATGATGTTGGAGACAGACAGAACTGATAGAGGATGGATAGGGAAATTGAATACAGTAAGTAAGAGAGGAGCGAGGTGCAATACATTTTCTATGTAAAAAGCTGAACTGCTGAATTTAGGAAATATCAGAGAGTGCTCAGGCTGAGGATCTGGGAGTGCAGCTGCTCAGGCTGAGGATCTGGGAGCGCAGCTGCTCAGGCTGATCAGGGAGTGCAACTTCTGGGAGGCTGGCCCAGCAACTGAGGATCTGGGAGGCTGGCCCAGCAACTGAGGATCTGGGAGGCTGGCCCAGCAACTGAGGATCTGGGAGGCTGGCCCAGCAACCTGAGGATCTGGGAGGCTGGCCCAGCAACTTACACTCTGGGAGGCTGGCCCAGCAACCTGAGGATCTGGGAGGCTGGCCCAGCAACCTGAGGATCTGGGGAGGCTGGCCCAGCAACCTGAGGAACTGGGAGGCTGGCCCAGCAACTGAGGATCTGGGAGGCTGGCCCAGCAACTGAGGATCTGGGAGGCTGGCCCAGCAACTGAGGATCTGGGAGGCTGGCCTAGCAAATGAAGATATCGTAGAGTCGCTGACAATACGTTAGAGCCTTTACAATAGCTTGAATAGAAGGCAATTTTAAAACACAGCACAACAATCAAAGCAAATAACCGGCAGTCCACAACGACAGAAGCAAATCCAACCAAAAATAAACTTGAACAACTAACAGCACAGCTTACCTTCGGTTTTGAACCAGTTCTAACATCGCTAACTTGCGAAAGCTCCAGCACTTGACCCTCCTGCAAAGGGGAAAAATCGTGATTAATTACGCGTTAGAATTTATGATTTATTATGCAAAAAACTAATTAGAAAACTCGAAGCTCCAGCAAGCATCGGGCTTACCCCATTTTCGCTTTTCCAATAGATAAAAAATCCGAACTCATCGACTTTCACTTCGCAGCCCTGCTCAAGGGAGCCGTTGTACTGCGGGAAAGGAGGAGCCGAAATAGTCATAAAATGATACAATTTATTAATAATTATATCCATATTATTACTAATATATATATAATGTAATAAAATGCAATTATTTAGAAAACCTAATAAGAAAGCAACGGCCAGGATTCAAGGCGGGGGCGATAAGAACGCATATGAAAGAGCGCCAGATACGATCTAATAACCCTCTCGGCGTTGCCAAGCTCCCCGCTGTGCTAGCTGCGTTCCCCCATACTAGCTAGCGACCTAGAGATGCGGATTTTTCCTGGCCTTGGGAAGACTGATCAAGAGGAAAAAAATTACCCAAAAGAAATCAAGCGAAAAGTTTCTAGGCAGAGAGAGAAGAGAGTTTAAAATTTAAGGAGTCCGCCAGCCTTACCAGCCTAGTGTAAGGCGACTGGCCCTGTGTGTGTCTGTGGCTGCCTGCCTGCCTGTCTATGTGTCTGTGGCTGCCTGCCTGCCTGTCTATCTGTGTCTGTGGCTGCCTGCCTGTCTGTGTCTGTGGCTGCCTGCCTGCCTGTGTCTGTGGCTGCCTGCCTGCTTGTGTCTGTGGCTGCCTGCCTGTGTCTGTCTGTGGCTGCCTGCCTGCCTGTGTCTGTGGCTGCCTGCCTGTCTGTGTCTGTGGCTGCCTGCCTGCCTGTGTCTGTGGCTGCCTGCCTGCTTGTGTCTGTGGCTGCCTGCCTGTGTCTGTCTGTGGCTGCCTGCCTGCCTGTGTCTGTGGCTGCCTGCCTGTCTGTCTGTGGCTGCCTGCCTGTCTGTCTGTCTGTGTCTGTGGCTGCTTGCCTGCCTGCCTGTCTGTGTCTGCCCGCCTGCCTGTCTGTCTGTGTCTGCCTGCCCGTCTATGTCTGTGGCTGCCTGCCTGTCTGTCTCTGTCTGTGGCTGCCCGCCTGCCTGTCTGTCTGTCTGGCTCTCTGTGTCTGTGACTGCCTGCCTGTCTGTCTTCATGTCTGTCTGTCTGTCTTAGTGTCTGTCTACCTAGGTACATGTGTAGCCACCTGTCTTGTCTACTAACTGTAAAGAGTATACATTTCTTAGATCAGACTTGTACGAGCGTACTTGGCAAAATATTTTTTTTATAATTATGAGCTACAGCAATTGGCAATAACAATGCACTAAAATCAAGGAAGTGAGCTCTTCGTTAAGTTTCCACCATCCGTAGCTCCAAAGATGCAGTAAATGCTTACGCTTATATGAACTCGATGCTTAGAGCCAGACTGGAAACTTTTATAAGAAAAAATTTTTTACATTAATTGTCAATATCTGAAGAATTTTGCAAAATTATTGGGCAGCAATCAGTTTAAGAATTTGCACAAAAAACTCGAAGGATTTTTGGGATCCAAGAATCGAGGGATTTGGGATCTAAGAATCGAGGGACTTGGGATCTAAGAACTAAGGGCTTGGGATCCAAGAATCGAGGGATTTGGGATCTAAGAATCGAGGGACTTGGGATCTAAGAACTAAGGGCTTGGGATCCAAGAATCGAGGGATTTGGGATCCAAGAATAGAGGGGTTTGGGATCCAAGAATCGAGGGATTTGGGATCCAAGAATCGAGGGATTTGGGATCTAAGAATCGAGGGATTTGGGATCAAAGAATCGAGGGATTTAAGATCAAAGAATCGAGGGATTTGGGATCCAAGAATCGAGGGATTTGGGATCTAAGAATCGAGGGACTTAGGATCTAAGAACTAAGGGCTTGGGATCCAAGAATCGAGGGATTTGGGATCCAAGAATCGAGGGATTTTTGGGATCTAAGAATCGAAGGATTTTTGGGATCCAAGAATCGAGGAATTGGAGATCTAAGAATCGATGGATTTGGGATCCAAGAATCGAGGGATTTGGGATCTAAGAATCGAGGGACTTAGGATCTAAGAACTAAGGGCTTGGGATCCAAGAATCGCGGGATTTGGGATCCAAGAATCGAGGGATTTTTGAGATCCAAGAATCGAGGGATTGGAGATCTAAGAATCGATGGATTTGGGATCCAAGAATCGAGGGATTTGGGATCTAAGAATCGATGGATTTGGGATCCAAGAATCGAGGGATTTGGGATCTAAGAATCGAGGGACTTAGGATCTAAGAACTAAGGGCTTGAGATCCAAGAATCGCGGGATTTGGGATCCAAGAATCGAGGGATTTTTGAGATCTAAGAATCGAAGGATTTTTGGGATCCAAGAATAGAGGGATTTGGGATCTTAGAATCGATGGATTTGGGATCTAAGAATCGAGGGATTTGGGATCCAAGAATCGAGGGATTTGGGATCCAAGAATCGAGGGATTTGGGATCTAAGAATCGATGGATTTGGGATCCAAGAATCGAGGGATTTTTGGGATCCAAGAATCGAGGGATTTGGGATCTAAGAATGGATGGATTTGGGATCAAAGAATCGAGGTATTTGGGATCCAAAAATCGAGGGATTGGGATCAAAGAATCGAGGGATTTGGGATCGAAGAATCGAGGGATTTGGGATCCAAGAATCGAGGGATTTTTGGGATCCAAGAATCGAGGGATTTGGGATCTAAGAATGGATGGATTTGGGATCAAAGAATCGAGGTATTTGGGATCCAAAAATCGAGGGATTGGGATCAAAGAATCGAGGGATTTGGGATCGAAGAATCGAGGGATTTGGGATCCAAGAACCCAGGAATTTGGGATCGAATAATCGAGGGACTTGGGATCTACGAACTAAAAGCTTGGGATCTAAGAATCGATGGATTTGGGATCCAAGAATCGAAGGATTTTTGGGATCCAAGAATAGAGGGATTTGGGATCTAAGAATCGATGGATTTGGGATCCAAGAATCGAGGGATTTTTGAGATCTAAGAATCGAAGGATTTTTGAGATCTAAGAATCGAAGGATTTTTGGGATCCAAGAATAGAGGGATTTGGGATCTAAGAATCGATGGATTTGGGATCCAAGAATCGAGGGATTTGGGATCCAAGAATCGAGGGATTTGGGATCTAAGAATCGATGGATTTGGGATCCAAGAATCGAGGGATTTTTGGGATCCAAGAATCGAGGGATTTGGGATCTAAGAATCGATGGATTTGGGATCCAAGAATCGAGGGATTTTGGATCCAAGAATCGAGGGATTTGGGATCAAAGAATCGAGGTATTTGGGATCCAAGAATCGAGGGATTGGGATCAAAGAATCGAGGGATTTGGGATCCAAGAACCCAGGAATTTGGGATCGAAGAATCGAGGGATTTGGGATCCAAGAACCCAGGAATTTGGGATCGAAGAATCGAGGGACTTGGGATCTACGAACTAAGAGCTTGGGATCCAAGAATCGAGGGACTTGGGATCCAAGAATCGAGGGATTTGGGATCCAAGAACCCAGGAATTTGGGATCGAAGAATCGAGGGACTTGGGATCTACGAACTAAGAGCTTGGGATCCAAGAATCGAGGGATTTGGGATCCAAGAATAGAGGGATTTGGGATCCAAGAACCCAGGGATTTATGATCTAAGAATCGAGGGACTTGGGATCTAAGAATTGTAGGATCTGGGATCCAAGACTCGAGATAAAATAAAAAGCGGAAAAAATCCTAGGTATAAAAATGAAATGAGATGGTACATTGCTCAGAAAGAAGCTTACCTCATCGTACCGATCGAACACAGCGCCCTTCATCAAGTGAGCTGCTACAGGCATGCGCCAGTTGAAATCGTACGCCTTTGCCGACGGCACAGTCCGCTGCCGTTTAGCAATGTCCGAAGTCATGATTAATGACTATTGATTGATCGGACCAAATAAGGCTGGCTGATTGTGAGCCAGATAATGTCCAAACGCACTCACTCACACACACACCGCAAGCAGCTGGGCAGTGCAGGATCGGTGTGTGCGTGGGGGCGACGAGGTTCGTCTACCCTTGGGTAGCCCGTGATTGAAAATTGGTCTGCAAAAATTAAATATTCCAAACTAAAATTGCATTGCAGAATAACTGCATCATAATTGTAATCGTAATCGATAGACCTTAGTTTAAGTAAACGTTTTAATAGCTTTTTAACTCTCCAAATGTTATATTACTAAACTAACAGATATGTGAATCGAAATTACAAAATCACATTCTACAAATCCGATCATTCAGCGGACGCATTCTATAGATCAGGTCATTCAGGACACATTCTGATCTAGTCATTCAGTGGACACATTCTACAAATCTGGTCATTCAGTGGACACATTCTATAGATCTAGTCATTCAGTGGACACATTCTATAGATCTAGTCATTCAGTGGACACATTCTATAGATCTAGTCATTCAGTGGACACATTCTATAGATCTAGTCATTCAGTGGACACATTCTATAGATCTAGTCATTCAGTGGACACATTCTATAGATCTAGTCATTCAGTGGACACATTCTATAGATCTAGTCATTCAGTGGACACATTCTATAGATCTAGTCATTCAGTGGACACATTCTATAGTTCTAGTCATTCAGTGGACACATTATATAGATCTAGTCATTCAGTGGACACATTATATAGTTCTAGTCATTCAGTGGACACATTCTACAAATCTGGTCATTCAGTGGACACATTCTATAGATCTAGTCATTCAGTGGACACATTCTACAAATATAGTGATTCAGTAGACACATTCTACAAATCCAATCATTCAGTGGACACATTCTATAGATCTAGTCATTCAGTGGACACATTCTATAGATCTAGTCATTCAGTGGACACATTCTACAAATATAGTGATTCAGTAGACACATTCTACAAATCCGATCATTCAGTGGATTCAGTGGACACATTCTATAGATCTAGTCATTCAGTGGACACATTCTATAGATCTAGTCATTCAGTGGACACATTCTATAGATCTAGTCATTCAGTGGACATATTATAGAGAACTAGTCATTCAGTGGCACATTCTACAAATATAGTGATTCAGTAGACACATTCTACAAATCCGATCATTCAGTGGATTCAGTGGACACATTCTATAGATCTAGTCATTCAGTGGACACATTCTATAGATCTAGTCATTCAGTGGACACATTCTATAGATCTAGTCATTCAGTGGACACATTATAGAGAACCGGTCATTCAGTGGACACAGTCTACAGTTGGGGTCATTCGTAACACAATATAGCTGCTGGGGTGCAACAAATAAATATATTTTATAAAGAATAGCATTTCTGTTTCGAATCGAAAAGGATAGCTATTAAAAGACTGTATTAGATGCACCGTGTAAGCTGTACACCTTTCTTATATTTAGCATTTGCATAGCTTACACCCAGAGCATGTGGCAGCTGGCTGCAATACATTACGCGGGGCCCGGCAGGCCCAGTCCAGTTTAGTTTGGTTGGGTTTAAGCGGAGGTTTGAAAAAAATCGCCGCTAAAACGCAGCAGACGTACGCGCAGGCAGTGCACAACACAAAAATCTAAATCCTATTCTATCCTATCTGGGAGCATATAAACAGTCAGAATACTTTCTCATCTACTTTATCCCCAACCTCCCCCAGTTTTTTCTCTATTCTACTAAACATCCCGTCGAGATTACTGCGCAACAGAAGAGGTGCAGAAAAATTAGTCAATTCCCTCCCCCTCCCCAGCGAAGGGGAAGAGAAAGGCGGGTACCGCGCATACAAGCACACACACTGACACGGGTGCAATAAAGCCAAGCCAGTGGTTGCCGGGCTGGTGTGGAAATCAGCCGAAGTATGTTCAGTCAGCCAGTCGGCCCCCACTATTCTGCACCCACCTATAGCTATGCTAGTGATTGATTTAAAAGTACAAATAGGCTAAGAAGCAGCGAGTTGGGAAGTGGCGCGCTTAAGCCAGAAAGCTTTCATTTAACCATGGCAGAGATTAACTTGCCTACCGCAACATATAGAGAATTGCACTAGTTAACAGAGAAAAGCTTCACGTGCTGTGGGATTAGTTAGTTGGGTCTTTAACGGGGACAAACTGTTAGCTAGTAGTAACGCAATGTTTTGGCTCATAAGTACACTGAGAACTAAATAATAATTAAAAATTCCCGATCAAGATTCCATGGTTATGTTACGAAAGACAATGATTGCTTAAAGTATAAATTTGAATCACACTATTTGCAAAGAACTCATCACAGGGAAATCGCTCATATTGTTAATGACTCATAGGGAAATTGCTCATGTTGTCAAGGACTCATAGGGGAATTTCTCATATTGTCAAGGACTCATAGAGGAACTGCTCATATTGTCAATGTCAAGGACTATGGGAATTGCACATATTGTCAAGGACTCATAGAGGAACTGCTCATATTGTCAAGGACTCATAGGGGAATTGCTCATATTGTCAAGGACTCATAGGGGAATTGCTCATATTGTCAAGGACTCATAGGGGAATTGCTCATATTGTCAAGGACTCATAGGGGAATTGCTCATATTGTCAAGGACTCATATGGGGAATTGCTCATATTGTCAAGGACTCATATGGGGGAATTGCTCATATTGTCAAGGACTCATATGGGGGAATTGCTCATATTGTCAAGGACTCATATGGGGAATTGCTCATATTGTCAAGGACTCATATGGGGGAATTGCTCATATTGTCAAGGACTCATATGGGGGAATTGCTCATATTGTCAAGGACTCATATGGGGGAATTGCTCATATTGTCAAGGACTCATAGAGGAACTGCTCATATTGTCAAGGACTCATAGAGGAACTGCTCATATTGTCAAGGACTCATAGAGGAACTGCTCATATTGTCAAGGACTCATAGGGGAATTGCTCATATTATCAAGGACTCATAGAGGAACTGCTCATATTGTCAAGGACTCATAGAGGAACTGCTCATATTGTCAAAGACTCATATGGGAATTACTCATATTGTCAAGGACTCATAGAGGAACTGCTCATATTGTCAAAGACTTATATGGGAATTGATTATATTGTCAAGGACTCAGGGGAATTGCTCAGATTGTGAATGATTCATAGAGGGGATCTTCTCAGATTATTGATGACACATAGAGGGAGTTGCTAAGGTTGCCTAGACTTTTGGGAAATTGCTAAAATAATTGAAATCACTGAGCAGTACGAAAAATTACTATAAAATTTGAAAGGCAAACAAAGATATAAAACTAAATGATTAATTATAAATCTGAACCAATGTTTAAAGCTTTTGATATAGAACTTTTGCCTATCATATTTTATTTGAAAATGTCATTCCATATACTGTATATTTTATTATCATGTTATTATACTTAGTTTTAAGAGATCATATTACAAAATTTTTGCAATAGTATTTCAAATATATTCTTCTTATAAGCATGCATTTGTACATTAATAATTTTATATAATAGGAATCATATTGAATTTGCCTTGTCTTTATAATTGCATATTAAAAATACAAAAAACTCTATAAACAAAAGGCTATATCATAAATGTGCTACTGTTGCCAACTAAACTGGCTAGTATAAATTGTGGCAAACCATGACTAAGTTTGAAATTTTATGTATTTTTAGAATCTTAGATGTTTAGCATTTTGACAAAAGTTAAGGCTTTTTTACTTTTGTATAAGAGACAAACTAAATCATATTTCAGTAAAATCTAAGTTATAACTTGATTTAATTTAGGGATTATCTTAGGGATTCCAATCCCGGGATCCCGGGATCCCGGGATCCCGGGATTGGGGCCAAAAATCCGGGATTTGAATCCTGGGATTTTTTTGGGAATGGAATCCCGGGATTTTTAATCCCGGGATTGCAAAAGACCGGGATCGGGATCCCGGGATTTCAAGGCCTTAATCCCGGGATTGGTCCGGGATTAGAACGACCTTTCAATGCCTAAATTAGATAATTTAAAGTCTAAACGTTTATTTGAATAATAAAACATTTATTTGTTTTTGCTGTTTCTCAATGAAACGTTAAACATTTGCAAAGCTCCTGTCCTAATTGAGCTAAAAATTGTTAATGTGAACTGTAAATTATAGATAATTTTAACTTTTTTTCGTTTTCTACCACGAGACGAGACTGAGGGCCTTTTCATATTGCTTGCTCTGGTTCCAGAACAAGAACCAATTTGTGAAGTATAAACTTTTTGTCTCCATAACTAGAGGGAGATACGTGCTATAAAGTTTTTATTATTGAATGACAGTCGCCAAGAAGAAAGTGAAAAATTGTGCTAAGTGAGGCTGTTAAGGCAGTCAAATATTAACAGAGTTTAATAGTTATACTGCTGTTTTTCTTCGAATTCCGAACCGATTCTGGTTCTGGAATTGGTAATATGAAAAGGCCCTGAGACTCTGAGAGTCGCGAGACCATGACTACTGCACGCGGCACGCCGCACAGTCCGTCTAGCAATTTAGGGATTCCAATCCCGGGATCCTGGGATCCCGGGATTGGGGCCAAAAATCCGGGATTTGAATCCCGGGATTTTTTTGGGAATCGAATCCTGGGATTTTTAATCCCGGGATTGCAAAAGCACCGGGATTCCGGGATTTTGAATCCCGGGATTTCAACAGCATCGGGATTTCGGGACTATTCAATCCCGGGATTGTAAAATGTCGGGATTTTGGAATCCCTAGATTATCTATATACAACACCGAGATGTCATATAGATAGATAAATATATTTTAATGTTTCATAAAATTTTTAATAAATTTTAGTGTATAATATGTTAATCAGCAATTACAAGTTTATTATAGGACTAAAAAAGGATAAACATTAAATAAAATAAACTTAAAAATAGATAAAAACTTACAGGCTACAGCTATATACATTTATAATTTAAAACTTATTAATTCATTCTAAATCACATTCAATATTGTCAAATTAGAATCACTTTAAACTTTCTAGAAAATGCAAATTTGAATTTTGAATACTTTAATTTGTTTTTTATTATTGATTAAGGCATATTGGAATTCTAAATTTTGAATAATATAGCTTATTGCAGCCCATTTGGGCTTATGCGCATGGAATTTAATCCAAGATATGTTTGTCAAAGTAATGGAGCTTTTGTCTATGGTAGCAAGGCTGACACAGCAGCATTTAATTTGGTCCAACAAGCATCAATTTGGTCCATTTAGTTCATTTGCAGCTCAGTCCCAGAATTGTAGACCATATGCTAGGCTGTTGAACAAATGTCATTGGCTTGTGATCGAAGCACTTGATGGAGGTGAACACCCAAAGGACATTGCAAGGTTGCTGAATGTAAAAGAAAAGGTGGTTTACAGCATCCAGCAGCGCCTTGAAACTCTGTTGGCAGAGATTGCCTGCAAAAGGGTGGCAATTGCCAAGGAAAGTTGCTCGAGAGCCTCAGGTCCAACTGCTACTCGATGCAATGGAGACGAACCCTTTGTTGAGATTTCAGAAAATGCAGCAGAAGTTGAGGTAACAGCTCCAGTTGGTTATCAGATTTCGAATATCAGCAGAGCTCTGGAAAAGCAACTGAAAATTGTTGGTAGAGATGCTGATATTCCAGCAGTGCGCAACAACCTGCAGACGGTTGAGAGAAGGCAAGAGTTTGTCCAATGGCTCACGAGTGTTTGGACCAAATGGATGCTTGTTGGACCAAATTAAATGCTGCTGCGCCAGCCTTGCTACCATAGACAAAAGCTCTGTTATATTGGCAAACGTATCTTGGATTAAATTAAATGTGTGTAAGCCCAAATAGGCTACAAAATGCTATATATATAAAATCAAATTGCATATTTTATTTATTATATATACATTTATATTTAAAGTATACTATTATATGCTAATATTTTAATGAGCTTCTATTACAATATATACTACTATTTACTTCCACAAGACTTTTGCTATCTAACATGTATACTAATTTGTATATAATTTTATTTATATAGATCTTTTTGGACTAAATAAGACTATTAAAATACTGGGCAGTCTTTTAAAGCAAAATAAGGTTCATTTATAAATAATTTATTTATAAATTTAAGGTTATTTTAAAACCTTATTTATAAATTATATAGTGATACAAATAGTCTTGATTTCAAGTTATACAATATACAGAGCTTCTTTACTTTACTTTACTTTGTTTTTTACTTATATCAAAGGTTTTTTCTATAGACTAGGGCCTAGAGCTTTTAGTCTAGTCTAGACTATAATTGGGAAGGTAGCAAAGCTTGCACTTAAAAATACTATAAAAACTGTTAGCACTGTGTGCCAAAAAACCAAGGTAGTTTTATGCTACTTAGTACCCACACTCCGAATCATGTAGTATACACCCAAAAATTTGGGAGTGCATTGATCTTGCATGCCAAAAGTAGCATACATGCACAACAGTTGGCTGAGTTAGCCAATCTGGCCAACCAATTTGGCGGCCAAGTAAGGTAAGTCACAAAAATGCCCATCCAAATAAATAAATAAATAAATGCAGGAGTACTAAGTAGATAACAAGACATTTTGCCTTAATAAAACAGTCATAGTTACTCCTGCCATTTAGCCAACTGCATTATTTTGCTTTCTGGTTTCCTTTATATGTAAATCACATTATTTTTTGCTAAAACTACCAGTAAGTTACACAGCTGACCAAATTTTGGAAGTTGTGCATGTATAAAAAGTAGGCGTGTACAGTTGGCATGCATCACTCCAAAGAAAATAGTGTACATGCACACCTGGTATGCACTTTATAAAATCATGCAGAAAAGTTATTTTGAAGTAGAAGAGTTTATTTTAAGTGTAAATTTCAAGCTTTCTGGGTTTTTAGACTTATAATATAGCATTTTAACAAATCCTTGCATGCATCAATTTCCATAGTAAATATTATTGCCAAAAGAAGCAGAAAAATCAACCAAATTATCCACCAAAAAGGTTTCATTAGGCAATTTAAAAAAGGTCATTTATTGTTAGAATATAAAAAAGGTCATTTATTGTCGCAATCGCAACATTGGCATAGTTTTGAAAATGGGCATGTACTCAATTTTTTTGGCCTGCATTTTGTAATTATTAGATTTTTGTTCTGGCATGCACCTAGCATGATCTAGACTATGGCTTAGCACAGGGTAGTTATAAATATAAACATAGTGGAAAGGCAAGGATCACCTATTTTGCTACAGATTAATGCTACCTAATAATTTGACCAATAAATTTTGCATTAAAAAATAAACTATATGGTTTCAAATGAAAATTGAAAAAAATAAAATTAACAATTATTGAAATATATCTAAAAATTATAGTTAGATAGGATATAGTAGGCAATAAAATTAACAAAGATTCGCACAATTTTCTTACTTGGTACTATACAGGATTTTCTTTTATTTCTCATTATAGTTATAGCAATGCCATATTTCATTATCAGATCTACACTAAATAATATAATACTAGACCACTTTTTGTGCTACTGCTATGTACATTGTATTAGGATTCAAGAAGCTAATGCTAGACCACTTTCTGCATTGAAATTTTCTATAAAATGACCATTTTCCTGACCATGGACATGGTTATAGTCATGGAGTCTAGAATAAAGGCCAGAGATAAGATAAGATCAATGATAAAGCATATTTGGCTTTGAAAAATGTTATATTTAATACTTAATTTACAAACCATTAAAAGGTTGATTCAATTGCTATCAATTGATACCATTTTTATATATCAGCACAGGCTGCGACAGGCGCACACATTGTATGTATAGCATCTATTAAAAAAACTCATATAATGATAAAATAAAAAACTGTAACACTTGCTGCTGTTACTGAATACTGCGACTGTGACAGTACTACAAAAGTTGCAGTTATTATAGCTACTAGCTAGACCTATTGCCATATTGGCTATTTTATAGCAAAGTTAAAAAGCCTAAATTAAATAGAATAGACATATAGTTTATTTATTTATTATATTATAAAGTGGATTCAGCCATTCGGGATGATACAAGTTTATATATTAGGGGCCGATTGTTCAAAAGTTAGTCAAGTCATTAGGCCTTTTCATATTGCTTGTTCTGGTTCCAGAACCAGAACCAATTTGTGAAGTATAACCTTTTTGTCTCCATAACTAGAGGGAGATACGTGCTATAAAGTTTTTATTCTTGAATGACAATTGACAAGAAGAAAGTGAAAAATTGTGCTAAGTGAGGTTGTTAAGGCAGTCCAACATTCAACAGAATTAAATAGTTATACTGCTGTTTTTCTTGGAAGATCCGATCCGATTCTGATTCTGGAATTGGTAATAGGAAAAAGCCCCGGGCACGGGCAGGCCGCAGGGGAGCCGAATTCAAAATAGAAATACAAGGCGTCTTTAAAATTGGCGCCATTTTAATAAGCGAGTTGCGTAGGTCTAAAAAATTCCGGAAAATGTTTACTTTCAGAAATCAAAAAAATACAATTAGCAAAATATAATATTTGTGTTTTTTCACCATGTATTACAGCATATGTAACACATAAATGCAGCATTTTTTCATGATCAATTTATATTATTATTATATGAAAAAATTGTAAATTTAGCGGCAAGATAATCTCATCTTGATTTTTAACGGGAATTGACAGTCGTCATAAAGATGCCGAAGCAATTACCAACACTTCTGAATATAGTTAGAATGCTGTCCAATGATTTAAGGGAGAGCTTGCCTAACATATAATGGTGAAGCTCCGCGTTTTTTTCCTAAAATTGGTGATAAGCCCAATGCATCTAATACATGTATATAGTATAAAGTATATAAATGACTGATTTATACTTGCTTGCATAATAAATCGTTTCATTGAAGGATTACTTAAGTTTACATTTTGTAGCAATATCTTATCGCAATGTCGCAGTATACTATTTTTCTATAGTGTTCTTACTTCTCGATTGTACAATCGCAGCGCAATGCACAAGTCGATCCTCCAATATGTACTGTAATAGCCGAGGTATTTTACTAAATGCACCTACATATGTCCTCGAAATGATACGGATCAGTTTTAGGAACAGAAAAACAGAATTTTTGTCTCATTGTACAAGAGTGTCGAGACATCTGTACTCGATACCTTCTATGTCAAGGTTAAATAAAAAAACATAAGACCGGTGCTAGTCACCACAATGAGAATACAGGGGCGTATATAGCCATCCCCTGCCCCAATCGGCTGGCAAAGCATGTGGTGCCTGCCCCCTTGCCAGCAGGCCCGGAGCCCCTTGGCCTCCAATCATGACGTACCCTGGCTAAGGCCCTGTCAAAACGTGCACATCTAATTACCTAATGCAAGCACAAATGCAATAAATAAAAGCACAATTAAGCAACTCGATAAAAAACAGCAAAACCAAATTTGCTAGAAAAAAAAGTGTGATGCTTAAGCGTCAAACATATTAAAGTCATTCTAGTTTTATTTAAATTAATATCCAAATATATGTAAAGGGGCGTAAAAACATTTACTGTATACCAGGCTTATGCATACAATTTAAGGGGCCCGAGACAAAGAGAGCAGATCCTTACGTGCGTGCATACTAAAAATTAGAACTAGAAATAAAATAATTCTCCTTTGTGAGGCATACTACTCATTTACACTACTTGTATGCCCAATTCGCAAACTTATAGAGGCATACTCATAAAAAATTAGCGTCAAAAAAGCAAAATAAGATAAGGACACATAGAGACAGAGCAAAGTCTTGGAAAGATTCGTGCAAATGTTCATTTACATATATTATATTATTATTACTATAGGATTTTTCAACACTAGCAAAAGGCATCTTTCAATTATCGCGTCGCGAGCGCCGATTTCCTGGAAAAATCGATTTGGAAAAAACGAGCGCACGCACGCTGGCAGCACAGAAAGTGAAAGAAAAATTACTGAAATTTAATAAGCAATAGAAAACAACGCGGGAATCGAAGAAAACAAGAAAACAAAAAAATTGATATTCTACCGGTAAATACAGACAAGCAGTGAAGGAAGGAGCTCTAAGTAGTAAGTAAGTAGTATATATTTAGAGATACGTACGATAAAATTGAAAAAAGACAAAAGATACAGAGATTAAAACAAAAAACGATTTTCTGTAATTGTTTGCAACGCAAGTTTGAAAATCTATTATAACGACAGTTAGTTTATGTCTTGTGATTTCTCAAGCGACTTGCACAGCTTTAGATTTCCAACAAAGTTTGATCAAAGCCAATTGTATTTTTATCACAAAGCTTTGCGGTCATAAACTACTAATTAAGCAAATGAATTCACAGTTAATTATAAACAAGCTCAATTAGTGATGGGATGCCACAAACAAAAAGCAATTACGATAATTACGACACTTGGATAATTAAATAATAGATCAGTTTTATTTTGTCGACTGTTAGATAGCTTTTAATTTAAATAGCAAATAAAATAGCCAAAATACAAGTAAGGGACTGAAAAAACACTGAAACTACTTTTAGTAGTGCATCTGATCGAATTCCATTGTGGCTCCTACATTGAAATTGCCTTCAAGCATAAGCATTAGCAGCATATTTATAAAAGTGCATCGACATACTTTATTGCAAATTACGTACTTATTTATCTTAGCTTTTTTAGCCAATATAGGCCAAAAAAAATAGTTTATTGACAAAAATAATGATTCACATATTTATCTTGGCAGTAGTATTGGCACTGGTGTACAGTAACTGGCCTTTTGACTTTTTTAGTCTTATGCATAAATTATTTAGGACTTTGAAAATAATTTGTGACTTAAATTTTAAGTAAGAAAAGAGTAGACAGTTGCAATTTAGTAGCATATTAAGGACATTAAGCGTCCACAGTTGTGTACACGTGACATTGAAAATTGGATTTATACAGAAGCTAAATTATTTAGGCTTGGCAGGCAGTGAGTGAGTACGGCAAAAAATCTAACTGAAAGATCAACTTCCTGGATACCGTGAAGAAACTTATTATCTAACCGACGTCCGTCCGTATGAGTGAACTAAAAAATAAACAAAAATAACAGTTTGAAGCAAAATACGCTACTCGCTACTAATAATTTCACTTTATCTAATGAGTAGTAAAGAAAGCAAATTTATATAACCTTAAAAAAGAATAGATACCTCAATTAGACGCACGCGGGTTTGAAAGAGGAAAATCATTTATATTTCTAAGGCCATTCGTTTTGATGCAGAGAGATTGGGGGGGGGGGAAACACGCAAGCAGTTTATATGAGGAAAGCAAAATGAATTTTAGAAAAATTGAAAAGCAACTTGCAGACGGTTTACGGTACGTTTTGAAAGTGTGTTGCCTGTGCAAGTATTGTAACTAATTTATAACTGGCATGGCAGATAAACAAAAGTCAAGTCATTTTTTAACAGTCTGACATCACTGCTTACAGTGTGAGAATGAAAATTATTAAGAAAAAATATACAAAATAGTTTTTCACACTCGACAAGGAAGGGAAAAGACACTAGCTTAGCTTTATGCATTTCATTCCAATAGACACATTAAAACAAAATAGATTTCCAGTGCCACTTTTTCTAGCTCATCACTGTATGGATTAATTGTTTTTTTTTCAGCTGTCGAAATAATGTACAATGTGTGGTATTTGAGGGTATGGGGTTTCCTCTAGAGTATGTGGTATTTGAGGGTATGGGGTTTCATCTAGAGTATGTGGTATTTGAGGGTGTGGGGTTTTGTCTAGAGTGTGTGGTATTTGAGGCTATGGGGTTTTGTCTAGTGTGACGTATTTGAGGGTATGGGGTTTTGTCTAGAGTATGTGGTATTTGAGGGTGTGGGGTTTTGTCTAGAGTGTGTGGTATTTGAGGCTATGGGGTTTTGTCTAGTGTGACGTATTTGAGGGTATGGGGTTTTGTCTAGAGTGTGTGGTATTTGAGGGTAAGGGGCTTTGTCTAGTGTGTGTGGTATTTGATGGTATGGGGTTTTGTCTAGAGTGTGTGGTATTTGAGGGTATGGTGTTTTGTCTAGAGTGTGTGGTATTTGAGGCTATGGGGTTTTGTCTAGTGTGACGTATTTGAGGGTATGGGGTTTTGTCTAGAGTGTGTGGTATTTGAGGGTAAGGGGCTTTGTCTAGTGTGTGTGGTATTTGATGGTATGGGGTTTTGTCTAGAGTGTGTGGTATTTGAGGGTATGGTGTTTTGTCTAGAGTGTGTGGTATTTGAGGCTATGGGGTTTCGTCTAGAGTGTGTGGTATTTGAGGGTATGGGGTTTCGTCTAGAGTGTGTGGTATTTGAGCGTATGGTGTTTTGTCTAGTGTGTGGTATTTGAGGGTATGGGTTTTTGTCTAGAGTGTGTGGTATTTGAGGCTATGGGGTTTCGTCTAGAGTGTGTGGTATTTGAGGGTTTGGGGTTTTGTCTTAGTGTGTGTGGTATTTGAGGCTATGGGGTTTTGTCTAGTGGGTGTGGTATTTGAGGGTTTGGGGTTTTGTCTTAGTGTGTGTGGTATTTGAGGCTATGGGGTTTCGTCTAGAGTGTGTGGTATTTGAGGCTAAGGGGTTTTGTCTAGAGTGTGTGGTATTTGAGGCTATGGGGTTTCGTCTAGAGTGTGTGGTATTTGAGGCTAAGGGGTTTCGTCTAGAGTGTGTGGTATTTGAGGCTATGGGGTTTCGTCTAGAGTGTGTGGTATTTGAGGCTATGGGGTTTCGTCTAGAGTGTGTGGTATTTGAGGGTATGGGGTTTCGTCTAGAGTGTGTGGTATTTAAGGCTATGGGGTTTCGTCTAGAGTGTGTGGTATTTGAGGCTATGGGGTTTCGTCTAGAGTGTGTGGTATTTGAGACTATGGGGTTTTGTCTAGAGTGTGTGGTATTTGAGGCTATGGGGTTTTGTCTAGAGTGTGTGGTATTTGAGGCTATGGGGTTTTGTCTAGAGTGTGTGGTATTTGAGGCTATGGGGTTTTGTCTAGTGGGTGTGGTATTTGAGGGTTTGGGGTTTTGTCTTAGTGTGTGTGGTATTTGAGGCTATGGGGTTTTGTCTAGAGTGTGTGGTATTTGAGGCTATGGGGTTTTGTCTAGAGTGTGTGGTATTTGAGGCTAAGGGGTTTCGTCTAGAGTGTGTGGTATTTGAGGGTTTGGGGTTTTGTCTTAGTGTGTGTGGTATTTGAGGCTATGGGGTTTTGTCTAGAGTGTGTGGTATTTGAGGCTAAGGGGTTTCGTCTAGAGTGTGTGGTATTTGAGGCTATGGGGTTTCGTCTAGAGTGTGTGGTATTTGAGGCTATGGGGTTTCGTCTAGAGTGTGTGGTATTTGAGGGTATGGGGTTTCGTCTAGAGTGTGTGGTATTTAAGGCTATGGGGTTTCGTCTAGAGTGTGTGGTATTTGAGGCTATGGGGTTTCGTCTAGAGTGTGTGGTATTTGAGACTATGGGGTTTTGTCTAGAGTGTGTGGTATTTGAGGCTATGGGGTTTTGTCTAGAGTGTGTGGTATTTGAGGCTATGGGGTTTTGTCTAGAGTGTGTGGTATTTGAGGCTATGGGGTTTTGTCTAGAGTGTGTGGTATTTGAGGCTATAGGGTTTTGTCTAGAGTGTGTGGTATTTGAGGCTATAGGGTTTTGTCTAGAGTGTGTGGTATTTGAGGGTATGGGGTTTTGTCTAGAGTGTGTGGTATTTGAGGGTATGGAGTTTTGTCTAGAGTGTGTGGTATTTGAGGGTTATTCATTCGACTTTTAGTTAAACAGGACAATTCAGGCATAAACTGTTAAATCAAAGAAAAGGTGGCAAAGTTAAGCGCATAGACACAAGCAGACAAAACTAGTTGATGATGCTACTATTAGTAGCATAAAATTCGTCACCAATATGCTACAGTAGTACAGAATTGGGCCCAGTTGTTATTCAACGCTTCTTATTGGCAGCCTTAGTTTTATTGGACTTCATGGCTTGCAGTTTAGTTGACAGTTCCTCTTCCCGGCGCATCTCAGCTTGCCACGCTGCCAACTTCTCTCTAAGCGACTGCATCGCCTGCATCTGATTGGCTAACAGGGTGTCCAACCTGTTGGCGTAATCGTCCTGATTATAGTCTACCTGGCCAGACATGTCGTACAGCCGTTTCATCTCTTTACCGAAGCCGGCTTGCCCGTCTAGCAGGGCCTTATGATCGTCGTTGACTTCTTCTTCCATTCGTTCCATATGCGATACCACTTTGTGGAAGCTGACTAAATCACCCGTGTACTCGTCATCTTCCGCCTCCCCAGTCTCTTGCACGGCGCTCCTCACCAACCAGTTGTCGTCCTCTTCACCAATTAGATCGTCGCCGCCGCCGCCTGATTCGAAATCCCCTAGAAACTGCTGCTCGTAGTCTCCGCCGGGGGCGGCGGCCGGTTCCCCGCCGGCTCCAGCGCCGCTGATCGGTCCGCCGGGGCCGAGCTCCTTGACTCGGTCGGCGTAGCGCAGAGTGTTCAGCGTGTGCTCGCAGGATGAAAAACCTGGACTGATTGTGGCAATCATGCAGGTGCGAGCTTTCTCCCCGATGAAGCTGTCACGGAGCACCTGGATTAGAAGAGAGAATGAGCTTGTAATTTTGTGTTTTGATAATGAAAATTAGTGGAGTGAAGAGAATGACACTTCAGAGTGAAGAGAATGACACTTCAGAGTGAAGAGAATGACACTTCAGAGTGAAGAGAATGACACTTCAGAGTGAAGAGAATGACACTTCAGAGTGAAGAGAATGACACTTCAGAGTGAAGAGAATGACACTTCAGAGTGAAGAGAATGACACTTCAGAGTGAAGAGAATGACACTTCAGAGTGAAGAGAATGACACTTCAGAGTGAAGAGAATGACACTTCAGAGTGAAGAGAATGACACTTCAGAGTGAAGAGAATGACACTTCAGAGTGAAGAGAATGACACTTCAGAGTGAAGAGAATGACACTTCAGAGTGAAGAGAATGACACTTCAGAGTGAAGAGAATGACACTTCAGAGTGAAGAGAATGACACTTCAGAGTGAAGAGAATGACACTTCAGAGTGAAGAGAATGACACTTCACAGTGAAGAGAATGACACTTCACAGTGAAGAGAATGACACTTCACAGTGAAGAGAATGACACTTCAGAGTGAAGAGAATGACACTTCAGAGTGAAGAGAATGACACTTCGGTATTAGGATAATGACACTCCAGAGTGAAAAATGGCACTTTAGAAAGACGTGTGGCACTCCAGAGTGAAGAATGGCACTCTACACTGATGAAAGCACTCCACAGTAAAGAATGGCACTCCAGAGTGAAGAATGGCACTCTACACTGGTGAAAGCACTCCACAGTAAAGAATGGCACTCCAGAGTGAAGAATGGCACTCTACACTGATGAAAGCACTCCACATTGAAGAATGGTACTCCACAGTGAAGAATGGCACCCCGATACTCACCTGGGTGAGCTTGGATCCGCGAAACGGCAGATGCGCGCCCTTACGCCCAAGCGCCCGGATGCACTCTTTCAGGGCCAGCAGGGATTTGTTAATCTCAGCGCCCTCCATCCGGGTGACCCGATCGGCGCTATTCGTGTCGGCGCCGCGCTCGTTGCCAGCCAGATCGATCAGCGAGAACTTGCCGTGCATCCGCCTGGCCTGGCCCTTGCGCAGGATCAGCTGGAACACGGCGTGAGACCGGGAGCTGTGCTGATTGGCCGAGGTCTGGCCGGACGTCCGAGTGGCGTGGCCGACTTTCAGCAGGTCCAGGACTTCTTCAACGTTGTTAACTCGCTCCTCCAGTAGGCCGACTATTTGAACAATGTTCTTTCCGTCTTCCAGTACTCGAAGCTTGGCCTTCTTGTTTAACAGATCGAACACTTTGCCGCTGTAGATTTCAAAGAATGCCGCCTCAACGTACAGGCCTTGGCCCTGAAATTAACATTGTCAGGTTGCTTTGAATGCAAGTCAAGGGATCAGCTTGGGTTAGAGGTTGACATGGTTTATGGCAGTCATAGGTTCAATCCATGGTACTAGATATACCTACCTTAGGCAACGTTTAGCGGTCAAATAAGGTCAAGTTATAAGGTTAAATTAAGGTTAAGTTAAACAGAAGTCAAATCAGGTCATGTAGAAGTCAGTTAAGTCAAAATGTCAAGTTTGTGTCACTTGGTGAAGCAGAGACGCTAACTAAATTTAATTCGGGGTCAACTAAGGTCAGGCTGGGAATTGATTCGGGTTAGGTCAAGAGTCAAAAGTCAGGCTGAGGACTGATTCGGGTCAAGCCTTAGAGGTCAAATAAGGTCAAGGATTGATTCGAGTCAACTCAAGAGGTCAAATAGGTCAAGTTTGGGATTTATTCAGACCAAGTCAGGTGGTCAAACAAGGTCAAGCTTGGGATTGATTCGGGTAAAATCAAGAGGTTAAACAAGGTCAAGCTTGGGATTGATTCGGGTCAAATCAATCAAGAGGTTAAACCATCAATCAAGAGGTTAAACAAGGTCAAGTTTGAAATTGATTCGGACAAAGTCAGGAGGTCAATTAAGGTCAAGCTGGAATTGATTCGGGTGAAGTCCGGAGGTCAAATAAGGTCACGCCGGGGATTGATTCGGATCAAGCCATGGTAGGTCAATTAAGTTCAAATTAATAGCCTCACCTTGTACTTAGAATTGAGCAGTTTAAACACGTCCCTAGCAGCCAGAGCGTAGATCCCGCGAGCGCAATCCTGCTGGCCTTTGCCAGTGAAATCGCCGCCCATAGTGTGAGTTTTGCCCGATCCAGTCTGGCCGTAGGCGAAGCAAGTTGCCATGCCGCCTTCGAATATGCACTCGACCAGCGGCTGGGCGGTGTACTTGTACACTACTAAATTGTCGATGCGCTGGTCGAATGCGTAGTCGAAACGAAACTGCTGATTCTCCAGGTATTTGGTGAGGTCCACCTGACCAGAGAAATTTCACAATAAAATTTAACCGGCTATGGCCTGGTTTGCTGCATAGTAACTATTACAGGCTGTAGGAGAAAGAGCTTCGAATACCAGCTTATACTCCGTTTTTGTACTTTATCTGTTTTGATTTAAAGACCCTCTCTTTTCCGCCAATCTACCCGCTCGTTTCCGCTCTCTACCCCTTAGCTAACCGATCTTCTCCGCCCTCTACCTTCATCTACATACTCTTTTCCGCCTTCTACCCTTATCTAATCACTCTTCTTCGCCTTCTACACCCTTATCTAATCACTCTTCTTCGCCTTCTACCCCTTATATAATCAACTCTTTTTCGCCTTCTACGCCTTATCTAATCACTCTTCTCTGCCCTCTACCCCTTATCTAATCACTCTTCTCTGCCCTCTACCCCTTATCTAATCACTTTTCTTCGCCTTCTACACCCTTTATCTAATCACTCTTCTTCGCCTTCTACACCCTTATCTAATCACTCTTCTTCGCCTTCTACACCCTTTATCTAATCACTCTTCTTCGCCTTCTACACCCTTATCTAATCACTCTTCTCTGCCCTCTACCCCTTATCTAATCACTCTTCTTCGCCTTCTACCCCTTATCTAATCACTCTTCTCTGCCCTCTACCCCTTATCGAATCACTCTTCTCTGCCTTCAACCCCTTATCTAATCACTCTTCTCCACCATTTGGCCTTATAATGAATTCCTTACCTCTATTAGAAACGTATTAACTCACCTTTAATTTAGGCTCATGAATGAGCACATTCTCCTTATTAGGAATGGTGACAACGTCGATTTCTTTCTTAGTCAGCTCCTTTTTATTCAACGGCCGCTTACGAACGCACACGCAGATCTGATGAATCTCAATAGGAGTGTCGTTAGTAATGGGCCGATAGTCTAGGGTGCTTTGAAACTCGCGAATCATCTGCAGAAACTCGAACTGCGGATTGCTCGGATCGTAGTCCGGGTCGCTTTTCTTTGCCTGCTGAGCCGCCCGACGCTCGTCGCGGCGCTGCTGGATTCGTTCGATTTCTTTCACCACGTTCGACTTGCGGCCGCCGCCAGCCGCCGCGCCGCCCCCAGCGCCTCCGCCAGCCGCTGCGCCGCCGCCTCCCCCACCGCCGCCGCGACGGGCAGCTCCGCGTTCCTCTCGCGTCGGACTGGTCTCCTGAGGGGCCGAATGGACAGGCTGGTGGGGATGCTAAGTGTGACCTCAGATGACAAATGGTAGTATTCTATATACTCTTAAAGCCTTAAGTACCATTGTTCATCCTAAAACAATGGAAATTTAATGACTAATGCTGTTTTTGTACGATTGTAAAGAACAATTGGTTAGCAGACTCATAAAAACTAAAAACAGCTGACTCATGAACGTGAAGGACAGCTGACTCACGAACCTGAAGGATAGCTGACTCATGAACCTGAAGGACAGCTGACTCATGAACCTGAAGGACAGCTGACTCATGAACCTGAAGGACAGCTGACTCATGAACCTCAAGGATAGCTGACTCATGAACCTGAAGGATAGCTGACTCATAAGCCTGAAAGACAGCTGACTCATAAGCCTGAAAGACAGCTGACTCATAAGCCTGAAGGACAGCTGACTCTTAAGCCTGAAGGACAGCTGACTCATGAACCTGAAGGACAGCTGACTCATAAGCCTGAAGGACAGCTGACTCATGAACCTCAAGGACAGCTGACTCATGAACCTGAAGGATAGCTGACTCATAAGCCTGAAAGACAGCTGACTCATAAGCCTGAAAGACAGCTGACTCATAAGCCTGAAGGATAGCTGACTCATGAACGTGAAGGACAGCTGACTCATGAACCTGAAGGACAGCTGACTCATAAGCCTGAAGGACAGCTGACTCTTAAGCCTGAAGGACAGCTGACTCATGAACCTGAAGGATAGCTGACTCATAAGCCTGAAGGACAGCTGACTCATAAGCCTGAAGGACAGCTGACTCATGAACGTGAAGGACAGCTGACTCATGAGCCTGAAGGACAGCTGACTCATGAACCTGAAGGATAGCTGACTCATAAGCCTGAAGGACAGCTGACTCATGAACCTGAAGGAGAGCTGACTCATGAGCCTGAAGGATAGCTGACTCATGAACCTGAAGGACAGCTGACTCATGAACGTGAAGGACAGCTGACTCATGAACCTGAAGGATAGCTGACTCATAAGCCTGAAGGACAGCTGACTCATAAGCCTGAAGGACAGCTGACTCATGAACGTGAAGGACAGCTGACTCATGAGCCTGAAGGACAGCTGACTCATGAACCTGAAGGATAGCTGACTCATAAGCCTGAAGGACAGCTGACTCATGAACCTGAAGGAGAGCTGACTCATGAGCCTGAAGGATAGCTGACTCATAAGCCTGAAGGACAGCTGACTCATGAGCCTGAAGGACACGCTACTTACTACACAGACATTTTCACGATTCAACCCCGCATGCCAAGTAAAATTAAAACTAAAAGCAGCAGTATACGCAGCTGAACTAACCGCCTGACCGCCATAATCATCTTCGTCAATAGAATCTTGCGGCTCAACAGGAGGCGGCGGAGGCGCGTATCTGGCTGCTGGCTGCTGCTGCTGCTGCTGTTTCGGCTGCGAGCCGGCACCTCGAGCGCTAGGAATGGCTGTTGGCCGACCTTTTGAACCCGGCCCCGCTGCCGCCGCCGCTACCGCTGGCTGTTGCTGAGCCGCCGGCCCCGCCGGCTCCCGGTGGCTGAAGGAGGCGCCAACATTGGCTTCAGAGGCGTTGCCAACGCCGCCTCCGTTAACGCCGTAGTCAATGGAACCGCCGCCGCCGATGTTGGCACCGCCGCCTCCACCGCCGCCGCCGCCGTCGGCCGGTGCCAGGCCGGGGTTCAATTGGAAAATGGCCTCCAATTCGATCTCTTTGCCTTTAGCTTCGCCCCGTTCAAACCATTCAACTGTGACGCTGTGGCTGTCTCGGTTGATGCCGCTAACAATGGCCGAATGGATGCGACCGTCGGTGCGTTGAATATCGACATTGGTGCCAACTAATATCGAGCCGAATTCCGGGTCCGACATTATTAAAATAGACTGGGAATTTTCTATATAAATGTTCTGTTGGATTGCCGATTGTACAAATTCTGGATCGCTTCTTTTGTTTGAGATCGACTCCAGACATGCATTGAGTTAAACAATTGTTTAATGTTAAATAGGTTTTTAAGTTAAGGAATTTCTGATCTTTTGACCAGATCTTTTTCTGATCCTTTGATGACGATTTTTATAGAGAGGAAACTCAAAGGCTGATTCTTAGAATAATTTTGTTGGAAATGCGCAAGTTAATTGATATTGAAAAGCGTGAGGTGATTCTTAGAAAGTGAACTGTGTCGTGGAATAGTGAGGGTAATTCATGGAAAATGGGGTGACTCTTGAAAGCACAGAGGTTCTTAACAAATGAGATGTCTCTTATAAGGTAAAGTGATTCTTGGAAAAAGAGGATGGCACTCTTGGAAAGTAAGGTGATTCTTAGAAAAGCGTGAGGCGATTTTTAGAAAAGCGTGTTGTTTTTTTTACAAAAACGTGATGTGTTTCGTAGAAAATAGTGAGGCGATTCTTAGAAAAACCTGGTTTATTAGAAAAGCGTGGAGTGATTCTTAGAAAATTATGGTGTTTCTTAAAAAAGTGTAAGTTGATTCTTAGATAAGCGTGAGGTGTTTCTTAGAAAAGCGTGGTGTTTCTTAGAAAGCGTGGTGTTTCTTAGAAAAGCGCGGTGATTCTTATAAAAGCGTAAGTTGATTCTTAGAAAAGCGTGAGGTGTTTCTTAGAAAAGCGTGAGGTGTTTCTTAGAAAAGCGTGGTGTTTCTTAGAAAAGCGTAGTGATTCTTATAAAAGCGTAAGTTGATTCTTAGAAAAGCGTGAGGTGTTTCTTAGAAAAGCGTGAGGTGTTTCTTAGAAAAGCGTGGTGTTTCTTAGAAAAGCGTAGTGATTCTTATAAAAGCGTAAGTTGATTCTTAGAAAAGTCTGAGGTTTTTCTTAGAAAAGTGTGAGGTGATTTTTAAGAAAGCGTGAGGTGAATTTTAGAAGTGTTAGGTATTTCTTTAAAAAGCATGACTACTCTAACAGAAACGTAGACCCGACTACATCAACTGCTAGTCAGTGATGATTCAAGAATTTCTGATACCTTAACTCCGATGAACAATAAACAGCACAAAAACTAAACTCCTTAAATTATCCAAAAACAGTAAAAGCAAATTAGGTGTTGTATAATTTTGTTCAAAAATTGGTAAATCTTTTGTTAATTAATTTATCTCAGAAAAATACACACAGTACTTGATGAGTAGAATGAGACCTGTTAGAAAAACACAACAACTGCAATTGTCAGAACAAAACAAGGCAACTTGACAAAAAAACAATATTTAACTACAAAAGTAGTTCAACTCATATCGCATACTACTAACGGAAAGGTTGTAAGGATATAAAAAATCTAATCGACTAAAAATGACAAAACAATACAAGAAAAAAAGTTATGAAAATGATTTTTGAAGCCTGTCAAAACTAAAAAAACTCAGATAAAAAGCAAACTGTATAACAAAAATGGATATGTTAAAAACAGTTATAGTCCAGCTATATGCTTTGCAGCAAAATCACAGCAAATAGCACAAAATATCAGTTAAATAACATATAGTCGCGCAAGAGAATATCCATAAAACGCCTGACATACTACTGTCGTAAGTTTGAGCAACATAACAATACAATGCAATACGAAAGATTCATCAGATTTCTAATAATTTCGGCAACAATGAGTCAAATAGTTTCATTGTAAAACAAGTTTTAGTGTTTAAATGATTGATAAAAGAATACTGCAACAATTATTTAGGAATAGAAAAAAAACAAAATACACTTACAAGAGAACTTCATCACAGCGCGGCAGGAAAAATACAAAAATGTATGTTTGGCAGAGCAGTATAGAATCTAACAGTTGAAAAGTTTTTAAAGTTTTTAATGGCTAGAAAACCATACTCGATCTCTTTAAAAGCATTTAACTTAACACCTTTGAAGAATATTTATCTTCTTTGGAACTTTCCTCAACACACTTCAGTATTGGTTCCTCACCCACTTCCCCGGAAATCACTTCATTCTCTTGTTTTAGTTGCTTCATCATTACTTCTTCCTCTCTTGACTTCTAATCCTAAGCTTCTTTCGGCTTCTCCTCCACGTCCTCTTCTAGTGGTTTTTCTTCCTCCACGTCCTCATCTTCCTTCGGCTTCTCCTCCTCTTCCACATCATCTTCTTTTGGCTTCTCTTCATCCTCCGCATCCTCCTCTTCCTTCGGCTTCTCCTTCTCTTCCACATCATCTTCTTTTGGCTTCTCTTTATCCTCCGCATCCTCCTCTTCCTTCGGCTTCTCCTCCTCTTCCACATCATCTTCTTTTGGCTTCTCTTCATCCTCCGCATCCTCCTCTTCCTTCGGCTTCTCCTCCTCTTCCACATCATCTTCTTTCGGCTTCTCTTCATCCTCCGCATCCTCCTCTTTCTTCGGCTTCTCCTCCTCTTCCACATAATCTTCTTTTGGCTTCTCTCTTCATCCTCCGCATCCTCCTCTTCCTTCGGCTTCTCCTCCTCTTCCACATCAATCTTCTTTCGGCTTCTCTTCATCCTCCGCATCCTCCTCTTTCTTCGGCTTCTCCTCCTCTTCCACATCATCTTCTTTCGGCTTCTCTTCATCCTCCGCATCCTCCTCTTTCTTCGGCTTCTCCTCCTCTTCCACATAATCTTCTTTTGGATTCTCTTCAACCTCCGCATCCTCCTCTTCCTTCGGCTTTTCCTCCGCATCCTCCTGTTCCTTCGGCTTCTCCTCCGCATCCTCCTCTTCCTTCGGCTTCTCCTCCGCATCCTCCTCTTCCTTCGGCTTCTCCTCCGCATCCTCCTCTTCCTTCGGCTTCTCCTCCGCATCCTCCTCTTCCTTCGGCTTCTCCTCCGCATCCTCCTCTTCCTTCGGCTTCTCCTCCATATCCTCCTCTTCTTTCGGCTTCTCTTCATCCTCCACATCCTCCTCTTCTTTTGGATTGTCTTTATCCTCCACATCCTCTTCTTGTGGCTTCTCTTCCTTCTCCGCGTCCTCTTCTTGTGGTTTCTTTTCCTTTTCCACATCCTCTTCTTGTGGTTTCTCTTCCGCGTCCACATCCTCTTCTTGTGGTTTCTCTTCCTCCTCCACATCCTCATGTGGCTTCTCCTCCTCCTCCACATCCTCCTCTTCCTTCAGCTTCTCTTCCTTGTCAACATCCTCTTGTGGTTTCTCTTCCTTCTCCACATCCTGTTCTTGTGGTTTCTCTTCCTCCTCCACATCCTTTTCTTGTGGTTTCTTTTCCTCCTCTACATCCTCATCTTGTGGTTTCTCTGACTTCTCCACATCCTCTTTTTGTGGTTTCTCTTCCTCTTCCACATCCTCTTCTTGTGGTTTCTCTTCCTCCTCCACATCCTCTTCTTGTGGTTTCTCTTTCTCCTCCACATCCTCCTGTGGCTTCTCTTCCACCGAATCTTCCTGTGGTTTCTCCTCCTTGTCCGCATCCTCCTCTTCCTTCAGCTTCTCTTCCTCGTCCACATCCTCTTCTTGTGGTTTCCCTTCCTCCTCCACATCCTCTTCTTGTGGTTTCCCTTCCTCCTCCACATCCTCTTCTTGTGGTTTCTCCTCCTCCTCCGCATCCTCTTCTTGTGGTTTCTCTTCCTCCTCCACATCCTCCTGTGGTTTCTCCTCCTCCTCCGCATCCTCTTCATCCTTCAGCTTCTCTTCCTCCTCTACATCCTCTTCTTGTGGTTTCTCTTCCTCCTCCACATCCTCTTCTTGTGGTTTCTCCTCCTCCTCCGCATCCTCCTCTTCCTTCAGCTTCTCTTCCTCCTCCACATCCTCTTCTTGTGGCTTCTCTTCCTCCTCCACATCCTGTTCTTGTGGTTTCTCTTCCTCCTCCACATCCTCCTGTGGTTTCTCCTCCTCCTCCGCATCCTCTTCTTCCTTCAGCTTCTCTTCCTCGTCCACATCCTCTTCTTGTGGTTTCTCCTCCTCCTCCGCATCCTCCTCTTCCTTCAGCTTCTCTTCCTCCTCCACATCCTCTTCTTGTGGTTTCTCTTCCTCCTCGACATCCTCCTGTGTTTTCTCCTCCTTCTCCGCATCCTCTTCTTCCTTCAGCTTCTCTTCCTCGTCCACATCCTCTTCTTGTGGTTTCTCTCCTCCTCTAAATCCTCCTGTGGTTTCTCCTCCTTCGCATCCTCCTCTTCCTTCAGCTGCTCTTCCTCCTCCACATCCTCTTCTTGTGGTTTCTCCTCCTCCTCCGCATCCTCTTCTTGTGGTTTCTCTTCCTCCTCCACATCCTCCTGTGGTTTCCTCCTCCTCCTCCGCATCCTCTTCATCCTTCAGCTTCTCTTCCTCCTCTACATCCT